>CAUHTR010007355.1:0-117500 GCA_959609185.1 Schmidtea polychroa | reverse complement strand
ATTAAATTAAGCCCGTGCTACTTAATTTTACTTGATTCTACTCAGGATATTACAAACGTTGACCAATTAAGCATTGTTATTAGACATGTAGAAATTACAAGAAATCATTGATTGGGACCAATTGGGATTTTTTTCAATGGAAGATTATTCTGCAGAAAGAATGAAAGAACAATTTATGTTTTTATTAAAAAAATTGATTTAGGAATTGAAAATTGTGTGCTACTGTGAACAAAGGGGTATATAATGGATTGCAACAAAAAATTAATGAAATTCAGCCAAATGCTGAATATATTCATTGAATCAGCCACAATTTAAATCTAAAAATTTAAAGGTGCAGTAGAAGGATGTAAAGAAATTTCAAAATATTTTACAACAATTCAAGCCATTTATAGATTTTTTGGCAATAGCTTAAAAAGATGGAGCCTGCTTTCCAAATTTACAGGAGAATCACAAGTAACCTTAAATAAACCTAATCCAAACCGATGGTCGTGAAGACTACTATCATTATTAGCCATCAAAGTACGGTACACCGATATCACTTGAAAAAGGCAGTGCCGAAAATTCGCGATTATCAAAAACATCGATATATTACTGATTTATAGTCTTCAAGCTCTTTTTAATAAACTCAATGGAAAAAAATCATTGGTGAAATTGGAAAAAAAAGTTCTTATAATAATATATGTTTCATTTAATACATCTGTTTCATTTTATGCTCTTAAGTTAAAAAAAATATTTATTTGTATAAACAATTGAAATTAAAAAAATGTTAGTAGAGGCCCCGTATTTAGAATTTTTTATGGGTCTAATAAATCTAGCTTGCTTTTATTTTGATAAAATTGATTTCCTTAAAAGGTTATTAAAATATTTTCGGTTTCCCGTTGAAGTCTACATTTGTTTTAAAGATAAGTTTTTATTATTTAAAAAGGTTCTAATTGAATTCTTTTAGTAAAATAAAAGCCTAATTATGGGACATAGGCGTATTAGAATCTAATACAAAGCTCTTTTCATTATTATTTCAATGGTATATCTTAAGTTAATAGAATTTTATTAGAATTAATAAAAAATATTTCATCAAAAATACTATTTTATGTTATTTTTTGTGCAAAATAATGAGAAAATGAACGATTCGTAGAAATACATAAAAGATTTTATTTTTTTATTATTTAGACATTATTTTGAATATAAAGGAAAATAATTGCAATTCATTCACGGTTAAAAAAATTTATTATTTTGTAAAAATAGCAGAATTATCATCATATCCTATGCAAGATTAAGCCTCAATTTAAAGATATATTAAAATTTAATCTCAAAATAAATAATTTTAAACTTTCATAAATTAAATGAAACTGAATTTAAACAATAATAACATGAGACATAACTTTCATCATTTGTCAGAAAATTCTTAGTCTTATACATAAAACTGTAACAATTACATAACAATATTTTGACTCAAAAAATCAAATAAATATCCCCATGGGATTTTTTATTAATTAGATCAGCAATGTCCGAATCGCATCCTGTATACAATTTAAATGAGGCTTTCATAATTATCAATAAACAATTATTATTTGGAATGTCTTAAAAGAATTGTTATAGTTAAACGTATTATTAATAAATAACAATTTAAAAATATAAGTAAGCCGAAAATACCACAGAAATATTATTATAATATTTATATTTATTATTATTATTATTATTATTATTATTATTATTATTATTATTATTATTATTATTATTATTATTATTATTATTATTATTATTATTATTATTATTATTATTATTATTATTATTATAAAAAATAAATAATCATTAAAATTAATGTTCTCAATTACTGTTCTAATTATATTTAATGATTAATAGTACATTTAATAATGTTTTGGTTATCTAAATTGCAAAAAACTAAAAAGTAAAAATTAATAAATAAAAAAATGAAATCAATTTAGATTTACCTAAACTGGTCAACTATAAAGAAAATAAGTTATGAAAATAAATTTATGTAGTTTTAGAATTTTGAATTAAAGTTTCTTTTATGTTTGGACCGAGAAACAGTTTACAAATCTTTAATTTCACAGGAACGTATTTCTGAATAATTAACAAAATTGTGATATAAATATCTTTACAATGAATACAAGTTTTATTATATTAAATATTACGTAGTAATGAAAGCATTCATTAAACATTATTCCTGTATTCAATTGCAAAAATTTATTGTTTAGCTCTCTAATGTATAAAACATATACTCATTGAGTCTTCAGTCTTCTAACAAACATAAACTTGTTAAACTTTTGTTTCAAAGTTCTGATACAGTCTTAAGAAAGTTTTTAAGTGATACTGTTCAGTTAGTATAAACCTAAATTGAAATCATCAATCTAAAATATATTTTCAAATTTTTATAGAAATCATGATAATTATTGTGAAAGATTTTATTGTAACACATTGATATTTACCTTGAAACCATTCAATAAATACCCTTAGAAGTAAATGTAATGTGTTCATTTCCTGCCGTTTGACAGGCCTTTCATATGCCTTCTTAGCTTGAAAATTATGTTTATCCATTGAAAGATATATTTTCATCAACAAGATGTTAATTAATTAATTAACTTGATGTTTTGTAATAAAATTTGCATTTATTTTTGCGACACTTTTCATACCTTTTCCTTGTGATATTTCAATTATTTGATTTTTACAATTTTTTATTTAATTTTTGCACTAAAAGTTGTTTGCAAATTTTAATTAAATTTTGAAATTTTAATAATGCCGTACTTAAATCTCTGTGTATTTTAAAATTACCCTCACTTATTTTTATAACTTTTTTTTTATCATACAAAATACGTCATAGAAATATTTGATATTAAAACATTTTTAAATGTATTTTTAAATGTTTAGTTAATTGTTAAAATTATACAAATTGAGTTCATTTAAACAAAACGTTATATATATATATATATATATATATATATATATATATATATATATATATATATATATATATATATATATATATAATATATATATATATATATATATATATATATATATATATATATATATATATATATATATATATATATATATATATATATATATATATATATATATATATATATTATTGACAAACTGATATTGCTTCAGTCAATTTCAAAGCCATAAAACATTTGTATTTTACAACAGGCATCATCATAAAACAACAGACTTAAAAAATTAAAACAACTAATTTGCAATGATAATTTATCTTCGAAACATAGATCCATCTAATTTTCTATCAGATTCATATTTATTTATTGTCATCAAAAATATAAAGATGTATATTCGATAAACAGAAATAAAAATAAGATGTTCTATTTCTTAATAAAACAAATTTTCACTATTTACATGAAACACTGTTTATCATCAAAAAGATTTACTCTTCTGAATAATAAATTATTTTCTAGAATATATATTTATTAAATAATAACAACAATAATAGAAATATAATTGAAAAAAAGTAAGATTTTCTCCGAAATTTTTATTAACTGAAATGTTTTATTGAATATTCTTCATTTTCCTTTTGGTTGTTATAAATTTTATATTCTTTAATAAAATATAATTATTTTAACAAATGAATATAAAAAAAATGAATTTAAAAATTATTTATAAAAATAATTATATAATATAATAATAATAATAATATAATAATAATAATATAATAATAATAATAATAATAATAATAAATATATTAAAAACAAAATAAATATCAATTGTAAAAAGAGCTTCTTCTCTTCTTCTTATTATTACTATTATTATTAATTATTATTAAAAGTCTAATATAACATATGGTTGAAAGATTATATAGTTTTTGTTCTAATTTATTGTTCATTTTGACTATATTGGATAATCTTGTTATTTAACCCAATTAACTTGACACATAAGATGGAAGAAAAGTATAAATCCATTAAATAATGGGAAAATATTTATAAATACCTCAGCTGATGTGATCAATTTATTTTCTTTAATTGAATTGGAAATTCTATTCTAGGGATAATAAAAGTGAAAACATTTATGGAAATATATATTTTTTATCATAACGTTTTTGTAATATTGTTAATTCTGGGATATTGCTAATTCTTGGACACTAATTCTTAGATCAGAATAAGTTAGAATAATAAACGAACAAATGAATTTACTATTATCCTTAAATTCTTGGCTGTTTCTATCTAATTTCATTTAATTTAAATAAAGTTATTTTTCAATATCATAAAATTAATTCTATATGTGTTCAGCTTTAAGTGAGTCTTTTAATCAAGATTTGCTAATTATTAATGACTTTAGGTCAGTAAGTCTTAGATGTCGCTTGCCTGAAATTCATTTGGTTTTCTGAAACTTTGAGAAAATATTCACAAGACCTAGTTTCTCTTACAAACCTTACAAAGTATTTGTCGATTTCTTAAACAACATCACTACTATAAACAGAAGAAATGACTTCCACGGCTTTAAAAGACATCTTGATTTTAAATTCATGTAGAGCTCATGTTACATGGGCAAATTTCTTTATAATAAAATAATTACTGTTTTTAATATTATTATAAGAACTTTTATTTCTTCCAATTTCACCACTGATTATTTTTTCCATTGAATTTATTAAAAAGAGAGTTTGAAGACTATAAATCAGTAATAATATTAATCAATAATATTAAATCAAGTAATAATAATATTACTGATTTATAGTCTTGAAACTCTCTTTTTAATAAATTCAATGTTTTTAATATGCATTTAAAATTATTTAAAATAAAGAATTTCATGCAAACATTTAAAATTATCAGCCTATTAAACATTTTGTTTGACAGTATACCTATATGTGTACTATACTAGTAAATATGATTTTCTATCAAAGTTTGCAGTTTAGATTTTTTTTAAATAATAGTTTTATTCATTAAGTTTTTATTTAAAATATAATTTTGAAAATAAAATAAAAATGTCAATATGTTTAAATTTTACCAAATAGTTTTCGATTATGTAAAGCGAAAATTGGTCTTCATACGATGGTATACGAAATTATATGAAAATATTTTGATGTAGTGGTATAAAGTTTTGTGAATGCTCTTTTAGTTAAGGCGTAAATATTTGACTTTATATATTGAGATGCAAATGATGTTTTTGATAAAATCTTTAGAAAATTAGGCAACGAAAAAATAATAAATATGTTAGTTAAAAAGTTTTGTTGGTTTGTTTTAATATTTAATATTTATGACCTCTTGTGTATACGGGTTCAAATGAAAAACTTTCACAACTCAAAATTTTTTATTCTTAAAACCGTTAAATTAAACTATATATTTGCCCATACAGACTTTTCTAAAAAGCCTATTAAAAGTTTTATAAAGCTTTTTTATTCATATTCCAAAAGTCCCTTATAGTTCATGTATAAAATAATTTAAACACTTGCTATTTAATCATTCACGGCTTATGTAAAAATTACAAGTTTCAAAAGATTTGACTTTTAAAAGATATTACCCTATCAACATTATTCTTCGAGTATCATTGAATAACTACATTTCATAGAATTATTCCAAAAGTCGCTCATGATCATTTCACCAATCGCATCTTATATCCAATCAGAATAATCTTCAAAGCAGTTGAAGAAGCTTACCATCAGTAATATGGCTTATCGCGTTCATTCTTTACAACCATTTCTGACTAATAATTTACCTTCATATTGCTCAATTTTCGTATACGTTGTCCCCAAAAATGCAATTTGCGATATTTTGATTTTAAATATTTAATTTAAGTAAATTTAAAAATATATAATATTCAGATTTAATGATTTCACTCAAAATTTAGTCAATTAATTCTAAAAAAAACATTACGGCTAATGATGATTTAAAATCTCTAACGTAGCTAAAGAACGCCTGCAAGAGGGAGTCGTATCATGTCGAGTATGTTTTAAGATTGCGAAAAATTTGAGTAATTATTAGAAACGAGCTAACATTGTTGATAAGATCTTTAAATACTAAAAATAATGATCAAATATGTTGATAATAGCAGCAACTTATTCAAGCTGTCTTTATTCCTTTGAAAATTCAAGATATCTGTCGACTAATTATTTACTCTAAATCCCTAATATCCCACACAAGAATAAATAAAGCTGATATTCCAACGATGAACCAATTTAATTAAAATTGATCTTTTATGTTATGAGAAAATAGTTAGAATTTTGTTTTAATCGAACAATTTAATTATTTGAAATTTTAATGAAAAGTTATATATTTTTTAAGTAAATATAACTAAATGAAATAATTGAGACATGTTCTCACCAATGTTAACTGATTGATGTTGCTTCAAGCTTCATGAATAATAGAGCATTTAGAGCATTTAGCGTGATTAAAGCTGTTTTTTTAAATCTATCCAGAGTTCTGACAATATAATTAATATCAAAAAGCAAAAATATCGACAAATCGAACAGCCCAAGCAATGTAAATTTACTTCAAATGGAAGCCCACTTTCCCAATAATGGAGGTGATATTTGTTTATTTATTTCTCTCTAATTTCACTGTTAGAGAAATTTTGTTTTAATGAAATAATTTTTGTTTTAATGAAACAATTTTATTATCCTTCATTTGCAAAGTAAAGGAAAATTGTTTTATCCAGAGAATTTTGAGAAATCATCTTAACAGTCGAAAAAATGATTTTATCATGATGGCATTGCACTACATGTTTGACCAAATATGGTTATCAGCCCTAATTTATATACAAATATATAATCTTAACGTATATTTACTTTAGATTAATATAGAAATATATTAATGTAATTTAATAAACATGTCATTTTAATATTCGTTTTTTAAAAGCAATATACAAAGTCCTAGAGACGTTGCAATGGTGAAAATATGATGAAGAAAATTTGTTTTCTAAGAAAGAAACTGCCGAAGTAGTTCATGATTTGTACGCTCCGTTGCACATGCAACTAAGATTTTAAATGTTGTATATGTCTATGAAATTTGTTTTGTTAAAATTTATTTAACTATAAAATATTTATGGTAAACATTAGAAGGAAAAACGATTTTAATTTCTTTAAGAATTTTGTTTTCTACTTTTGTCTGAACACTATTTCATGAATTCTTTTCTTTCTATTATTTCAAAGCCCTAAAAATTATAATTTATACATCGAATTAAAGAGAAGAACTTTGACGTAATCAAACCATGGGAAAATCACCTTAAATTAATAAATGGAATAAATTTTGTTCAAAGAATCTTCAGATCAATGACTTCAGTTTCAGAAAGATCTATGACTTGTTTTTCAATTTATAGAAAAATACAGTAAAATAAGAGTAAAATAAAATAATTTATTTTTGAAATCTAAAATTCATTATCAAATATATAAAAGGTAAGACTCCTTAGTGAATTGTGAGTTTATGTTTTGCGCCTGTGTGCGTTTTTTGCTATGAAATTGGAGTTTTTGTATGCGCACACAGACGCGATCAGTGTAATTTTAAAGATTTATTATTCGGTTTTGGATTGGAATTTTGGATTTTTAAGAAGTTTGAATTTGTCAAGTTTGTTTAAAAAGATTGGGAGTTTCTGGAAGTTTTGAAAATAAATTTTTGTAAATTTGTTTAATGGCTACGATTAATACAGATAATTACTATTATCATAAATGCAACAAGGACGTTCACATATCTCAGGATGGTAAATGTGTGACGTGCAATGATGGATTTATTGAAAGAATTGAATTTGATAACTCAATGGAAAGGGATGATGATGCCTTGAATGTTTTTCATATTATTCGATATATTCCAGGTGGAAGTACTACAAACGAAACTGATGGTTCTTTTTTTATTACTCCAAGAGATCCTGATAACAGAAATAGTGTTTCTGGACAACTAATATCAAATTTATTTGGTGGATTGCTACCTCTAGATTTTAGATCAGATTCGTCAGATTACATATTTTTAGATCAAAGTTTCGACAATTTTGTAACAAGAATTATGAATCAATTTGAACAGAGTGGTCCTCCACCAGCAAATGAGACAGATATTGAGAAATTACAAGTCAAGAAAATCACCGAAGCTAATGATACAGGTTCCATTTGTCTGTCAGATTATGAGGTGGCCGATGAAGTGTACGAGTTGCCCTGTCAGCATAGATACCATGTTCAGTGTATAGGAACGTGGTTAATTAAACACTCCTTATAGTAGTAATACTAATAAGAGGTGGGATTCCTAATTCCGAAGACACAAATTGCAGAGAATTCTAAAATATTTTTAATTTTAATATTATTTATGAAATGAAACTGTTATATTTATTATGAATTTTAGGTCATTTATGATTTATTTTTGCAAAAGATTAAAATTATCAAATTGGAATATAAGGGACATTATGAAAGAATTATTTGATTTTTATATAATTTATAAAATTTTCTAGTCCATAACTTTAATAAATCATTTTTTACTCTCTATATATTAACTTCGCTGATATTTGTATGTTTGTATGTGCCACGCAAATTTTGTGAGGCCACATTAACCAACTTTACGTGATCGGATTGAGCTGAAATTTGGGAAGTAGATGGCTTGTCCAGAGCATTGCATGCTATTTCAGATTTTAAATTAATTAACAAAATATTGATATGTCAAATCTAGTGTTATTTCCTTATTTCAATATAAATTTCAGATTAAAGAGATAACGTAAATATATCTAAAATATGTTATATATCTTTGAACCTTGTGTCCATATAGGTACTTAAAGTGCAAAATAGTAAAAATAATTTCTTCATGGAGATTTCGCGTTGACATTTTTCAATATATTATATCAAATATAATATAAATTAAGAGAGTGGAATATAGAAAGAGTTTCAAGAACCATGGATTGATTTTTGTTATTTATGAATACTCCGAGAAGTTAAATTTTAATTTTAATAATTCTAATTAAAGATTAAGTTTTTAGAAGCTTTTCTATTACAATTTCAATAATTTCCAGGAATCTATCATCATTTTAAAAATTCCTTTAAACGTTTAAAATTATAAATTACATTGTTCCTCTTTTACTAATGAAGAGGTGAAATGTGATAAAGTGCTTGAAATATCCTTTTTCTTTTCGTGTGTACTTTTTAATACAATTTTGTTGTGTGTAGTGTGTATGTGTTTGTATTTTATTTTTCTCTACAAAATTATCTTTCTACTTTTCTATTTGTAATAACTTGTTTTCATCATCCAATGGATTTTCTTTACTTCAAATGGATATTTATATTAGACTTTAATTTGAATCTAATCCCGCTATAATTTACGTACTTTGGTATTTTACTAATATAGTAGTATAATGTATATAAACTTTCATTATGTTGATTAATTCTCATTTGTCTCCTTTAAATAAAATTACACTACTATTGAAATTATTTCTTATATTCATATAATTAACAATCATAATTTTAATTATTTAAACAAAATTAATTTTACAATTATATATGAATTTATTTAAAAAGAATTGCAGCATATATTTCCTTTCAAAAATTTATTTTACAACCTCTTTGTAAATGTGTCCAAATTGCTAAGCATATTTACTCAATTATTATTTCCATTAAAAATTCATGAACTCATTTGAAATCGATTATTAGAGATTTCCATGAGAACAATCAGTTGGAAATAATTTACATTCATGCTAAAATTTAAAATTACAATTGTTGACTGTAAATAGAAAATTTGTAATATTCAAAGTTTATGTCAATATTGATGAGCGAGCTCATTTCAAAATATAATTTAAAAGTAACTTTCAAATTCAGTATTTGTTTATAAATATTTTTAAATGTGTGCGTGTTAGTATTGATAAAATCATTCATATTTATGAACACCTGCTTTCTATTATGCTACACACATAAGCATTTCTGCACCAATCATCATGCATCGTCATTATAGTGACTTGGTTAGATAATTGATTTAATTTAATAATAATTTGATTATAATAATTGTAATATTTTTATATAATATACATCATATATATATATATATATATATATATATATAGTTTATCTTATAATTTACTTTGACATTTAATTTATGCTAAAACTATCATATATAATAAATACAATGTCAGTTGTAAGGAAATCAGAGGTTAAAATTTAAAATAGTTTTTATGATCTTAGATAAATAACTATAACCCAACGTTTTATTGTCTACTACAAAGCTATGCTTACTTTGTGGTTGTTAATATCATGTTCACCATTCAGTTTTTATATTATTATTAGTTATAATTATTTATTCATTTTTAAAAATAAATTTTAACATTTTTTGTGTGTAAAAAACAATTAGTGAAAATTATTTAGAAGCTCTTTGAATCTATAGATTAAATTTATATTAATAAATGGTTTATTAAATTATTCATTAAAAACGTACCACCATTATATTATTATTATTACTATTATTTTAAAAATTTTCAACATTAATATAAAAACGAGAATGAAAGTGTAGTAGAATTTCATTTTGATGTCTGTTTATTTTAAAGTTTTTCACTCGAAATTTTCAAATTGACTAATATTTGTTAAAGTTTTATTCTATATCAATGAATGTTGGGATAGCAAATACCGACAAATAATATTTGTTGACAATTGCATCAGACAAATATTTTTCAAACTATTAACAAAACTATCCATAAATTGCAAATATGTAGGTACAATCTAAATCAAAATCTTTAAAACATGTTATTGGGTATTCTGAATGGTTGCCATTTTGATATTCTTCTTCAATCTTTCAAAATTATAATAAATATATATGGTGAATAAAAATTTCTTTTTATTTTGAAAATTCGAATTATTTTAACAATTTTCTTTTATATCATATGAGTGATAGATTTCCAACCAGGATTACATAGATATAATAAATTTGGCTAGTTTTTCTTCAATGGTACTTTGAAAAAATCTGGCTGGGACTCAGTCTGGTATATTATAAAATCTATCTTATGGCATAATAATTGAGTAATAATGAAGATGAAATATGAGACATGTTTCAGGCATACAACACACACACACGCATCAATCCATTCACGATAATTATTAATTAGTTAATTATTTTATTAGATTACCTATAAATATTTATTTTGATTTTATGCTGTATTAATTAAATATATATATATATATATATATTAAAATGTTCTGAGAAACCAAAATCTTTAGGTGAGTTTAAAATTAATATTTTTTGAATTATACTTTTTACATTTTATCTTTACATTTTCTTTTCAAACGGTGACTAAACCGAATAGTAAGAAAATAATTTAGTTTTAAATAAATGCAATATATTTAAATCTTTGATAAAATTTTCTTCTAGGAATCATTCCGAGTGTTAATCATTTTTTGAGAATTTATATATATTTTAAGTAAAAATTAAGTAAAAAAAAATTTAAGTAAAAAAAGAAGAAAAAAGTAAGCTCAAAAACTAAAAATATTAAATTTTCCCATTCCCCAAACTTTTAAAATTGAATGATTGCACAGTTCAAATGAAGGATTTTGTAAGGGTTAATCCTTTTGTTAAATAGTTTTTAATTTCAAATATTTTCACTTCTACTTAACACTTTTCGACCAGAAATTACAATTATATTGTAGATTTTTCCCCAACAAAATATTATTTATATTGTAAATTTTCTATTATGACATTCTTTACTACATTTAAATTATTGCCCTCTATATTTTTTACTGTTTTTAAAGATTTTTATTTATTAAAATCATAAAAATTTTGTATTTCATGTATTCAAACTTCCGAGACTCTTGTTATATAAAATAGTTGTCATATATTTATTTCAACGATTGCCATTTCTTTTAATTATTCATCCCCTAAATTTATCATTTTTGACATTTTAAATGAAATTAATTTATTTTGTATAATTTTTGCAAATTATTCATTTTTAAATTTAAATAAAAGATTTTAAAAAGTAAATATTTGTATTATTCAAAAAAAATGCAAATAAATATCATAAAAATATAATTAATAAACAAAGAACATAAGAAACTAATACTAAAACATAAAAGACACCGCTCTCCAAAGTGGAACAAAATTTTTATTTTTCCTAATTTTTTAATTTTTTATTATGTAAAATTCGATTCATAGGATAAACGTAAATAACCTCTGTTTAAGTGGTTCTAGACGCTGAAGCTGGATGTCTGAGTTTTTCAATGAGAGAAGTTACACCCTGATCTTTTAGTCGATCTCTCATTGTTATTTGAAAAAATGTACAGATATTTACACGTGTCTT
Organism: Schmidtea polychroa; assembly: GCA_959609185.1. Taxonomy (NCBI): domain Eukaryota; kingdom Metazoa; phylum Platyhelminthes; order Tricladida; family Dugesiidae; genus Schmidtea; species Schmidtea polychroa. Next base: position 105,296 of record CAUHTR010007355.1, on the reverse strand, counting down.
TTACTGCTAATGTCTTGGTAACAATTATATTATTCTTATCAATAAATCAACTATAATCACAAAATATTTTACTCGATGGTGCGTGCATCCATTTTAAGAATGATAAAGAAATCCTTTATACCTTTTTGAAGTTCGTCTTTTTTGCATAAAGATTCTTCAATTAGTAGCCTTTTTCTAGCCATTTCACTTTTAGCGTTTGAAACTGCTGCCTGTGAAAAAAAGATTAAAGACACATTATCTTGTACCCTCTTTCATTATGAAGTTTTTTCCCAGTATTTTAAAATAAAAACGTGACAAATGTCTCTGTAGATTTCCTGTTTTTGAAGGCACATTTTATTCAAAACTTTCAAAACCGCTAATGATTCTTTATATATTTCTTTACCATCAGCATTTTCAACAATGCACTGTCACTAATAATATTTTCCAACCGTAAAATATCCAAAAATCGCAAATTTTGAAAACCTTTTTTTGGCGTCACTAATTTTTGAAAAGGGAAGTATGAAGGAAAGTGCGAACTACTTCTAACAATTTTAAATTATTTAAGAGAGCTCAGTACAAAGAATCCTCCTCAGAAATTTGTACTAACGTGATTTCTCATTTTTCTCGGATTCGTTATGTTTGCTCCAACTCCGACTTCATAAATAATAATTTCTTCTGAAATCAACAGCCCTCGAAAAAACGGTCTTAATGTGATTTAAAATTGTTGAATAATTAGAATAATTCGAAAGAGTAATTTGAATATATTTTAATATAATGTCTGAAGTTTGTTTTAACTAATATTTTAAAGAACACATCTAAAATTAGTAACAATCAATAATTATCAATCAATTTAATTTTAGAAAAGATTTATATTCCGTAAAAATTGATTTTATTTTTTTTCTATTCTAATTACAAATAAATAAATAATATCTTAATAAACTAAATTTCCTTCTAACGACTTATTCACAAAATTCCAATATTCAGTTTGAAATTCAATATTAATCAGAAAAATAATTAAAAATATATACTATTAAAAATTATTACTAACCTAGTTATATATAAAATACTGAAATGCAAATTAATTTAAATATATTTTGATTGATGTTATTAATTAATTAAAACGAAATTAATTTAAATAACATTTAGATTTATGAAAGAATTTCGATAATAAAATTATATTCAATAATTTCCAAAACAATGCTGAATTACTATATTACTTACTATTACTATTACTTATTTTATTGTTTAAATTTTTAAATAATTATTTAATAATTATCTATATAGTTATATTTTGAATACGTTTCAAATTTCTATTTTCTCTAATTATAATATAGATTAAATAATTTATTATTCTTTCTTTTAATAAATATAAACTCCTCAAATAATGTGCAATCTATTGTTTGTGACATATTTTGTTTCACTTGTATTTAATTCTTAGATAATTAAGAAAAATAAATAAATTGAAATTATTTTTCGTTTCAAATAGTATTCTTAAGTAGTAAATGTATTTCACTTTTATTTAATGGATAAAATTGTACTTTAATTATACTTTGATTGAAAATATTTATTAAAGTTTTTCCAAAGAAAAGTCAGAATTCTGAAAAATTATATTTTGATAAAAAAAATTGACTTGAAAAAGGCAGTGTCGAAAATTCGTGAATATCAAAAACATTGATATATTTACTGATTCATAGTCAAGCTTTTTAATAAATACAATGTCAATTGAAAGGAAATCAGTGGTCAAATTTGAAAAAAGTTCTTAGCTGCGAATAAAATATTTAATACAAATGAAAATATATAGCCTTAAGGGTTATCTTATAGTCGAAATTTTTTTCATTTGTAATAAATATCTTATTCGAGGCAAATGGCCTATTCTAAATTTGATTCTTATTAAATATCAGTTTTTGTTTTTTCCTTCTTATTGAATCAAAAGTAATTATTTGAATATTCAATTGAGAAATATTCCAAAGTTAATAAAATTGGTTTACAGAAATCATAATAAAAATAAAAAAATAACGGTCATATCATTTTATTAATTGATATTTCATTAATTTTCATTATGGCAAAAGATCAAAAATTAATTTTCTACGAAAGGTTTCCGCTTCGTCTTTGTTATTTGCCTTCATTACTAGGTCATCCAATGACTAATATGCATTGAGAATTTCAGTACGTCGCTTCCTGTCAGCGCCAGCACCATGAATTATAAGATCGCTTATGGAATTTTGTAAATCCGACTGGGTTTCTTTCGGTGATGGACGCCCAGTTTTATCTCGTGCAAATTTCTTCAGTTGTGGGTTTGAATTTGACAGATCTTTTATAGCTCCTTTTTGCTCAGCTCATCTTTTTCTTTTTTACTCTGTATCTTTTTGTAACATTCTTATTCGCTTTTCGTCTTCATTCAGGTATTCTTTTGCTTTCTTCAACTGCTCAAGATTATCATTTGTTGCCAATTCATAATTCTTTCAGATCATGGAGTTTCAGGATTAAACTCTTTTGTTTATTAATTTCCATTCTCAAATTGTTTTGCGCATGTTTAACTGTCTCTTTTTCACTTCCTTATAACATCTTCGTTCGTTATGAGTTGATTTACATCATCTACAACTGCATTAGAGAGTATTTGGTCTCTTTGATAATTCATATGGATTTCAAGATGGTTTGGTGAGTCTTTTACTTTTTTTGAAAGACCTGTCTAAAAGACAAGATTGGGTTGTTTTTATTTTTTCGGATCTAGCAATTCCAACAGTTTTTCTTGATATGTAACTAGATTGTTTTCAATTTTTTCTCATACAAAAGAAAATAATATTTAAATAGTATATAGTATATAGAATGTAAAGCTTTAAAAAGAAATTTATGATAATTTAGATTTTCTTGTAAATGACAAGTTAAATAATAGTCAGAAATATTATGTGTTTTTAAATGAAAGTGTAAATTGTAACAAAGGGTGTAGTTAAGAATGTCCTAAAAACTTGAACCCCCTCCCTATTGTCCTCTTTGTGAACACTCTCTCCTCCATTTTCAAAAAATTAAAATATTTAACTGATTTTATTATTTACTATTAAAATGTATTGTAGTTGTGAAATGCATGACATTTTAGCATTTGTATTTTTGTATTTCTTAAAAGATGTTTGTAGGACAAAATTAAGTTTAAAACTATATTTAAAAAGATTATACAAATTGTATAAAATAAAAATAAAAAATAAAAATAAAAGAAATACAATACAATACTGTCCAAGAAAAATAAATGGTCAACAAACATATTTAAAAAATGTGGTTCAAAATCGAGATCTAAATAATTTATTAAGATTAGATAAAGAATCACGACAAAAGCCTTTTGCCACGATATGACCATAGAAAAATAATAGTATTATTAATGAAAAAAGAATTAACCTCAATTTCCGTTCGCATTCATCAAATATTAACTCATTTTCTTTTGAGTCGAAATATGCCACATAAAGTATTAATAATAATTATCTCAAATGTTTCCTATGTAACAATCAAATATACACTGTTCATTTGTGTTCATTAAAACAAATCCTATAATACAATATTAAAGCGTTAATGGCTCATATGATGCCCTAAAGAATATGACTAAAATTATTTTTAAACTTAAAAATATTTTGACATATCTTTAAAGTTTTCTGTAAATGTATCAAGGGTTCTCTATTAACTATTTGATACTAGTGGTAACTTTTAAATCTTCTTTATTAAAAATAATTGTTTATCAAAGCTAACTCACTTGAAACCTATCGAGAGCGATTGCAGTTATTGAAAATGTACTGACCAAAATATTTGTGCCCTGCAACATTGATGTCAATTTGCAAATAGTTTCTCCTAGATTCCATTCCTGGTGGCCCGACAGAAGTCGGAGCAGATTAAACGGCTCGGTAAAAGCACACAAAATCAAATCTGAAATCCCAAGATTGAGAATGAATAGATTTCTTGGTGTTCTCATCATTTTGTTTTTAGCCACCACAAGAATGACCATAAAGCTTCCAATACTGCCATAGATGATCATGATTCCATAAATGACGAGTAATGGGATAAAAAACGAATTCGGTAATTTTAGTTGGTTTTCTCCGGCGCTTTTCATTTCTGACAAAATGCTTTCCATCAATTTCGTCGTTTCATTCGGGAAAACTGCACAGTTCGTTAAATAATACTTTATCAAATCATATGTGACCAGTTTAATAGATTTGCAAATATCATTTGGGTTTGAAGTCATTTTTATTTATTTATATTAGAATAATATTAATACGTCAGCAATAAAATATCAGAATTTATTTTATATGGATATTTATTTATGTAGAACCAATAAAATTTGAATTTATTTATTAGTTGTTTTAATTCGTCGAATATTTCGACAATTTATAATTTCTATTTGATAACATAACATTCATAAAAATTTTATTTATAATATTATAAATTTAGGTGGAGATGTTAAAAGAATTTTTCTGAAAACATCTTTATACCTATAATAATTTATGGGTCATGGGGTAATTCATGAAAATAATTAAATTAATTAATAATTTTTGGTAATTATTTTTTTTAATAAAAATTCATTCTAATATTCAACAAGCTCACCTTTCAATATCATATGTACTTTGAGTTTATATTATTAGGAGTCATGAATTTTGTTTCAGATGGTTATACAGCATAGGTTCCCAATCTGTTGCCGCGGGTCAAAAGTGGCCCGCCAGGCCCTTGGATGTGGCCTGCCTTTGGGACCTCAACAAATTATTAAACAATGAAGTACTAGTTATAATATTTTTATAATTCTAATTTAATTTGTAATCTTCAAGCTTTACATTTAACAACTATACAATTTCACAAAGTGCCAAATTAAAATATAAACATTTACTTCCTGTGTTTTCTATTTTTTAATGTTGTTTAAATTTTATTGTTGAACTTAAATTAAATAAATATTGGAAAGACAGATACATGTTTATTCTTTGTCGTAATAGAAAACCAATCTGTATTATTTGCAGATTTTGTGTATCTGTTATTAAAAATATAACTTGGAAAGAAATACCACCAGCGCACATTCCGATTTGACCAGTAAATATCCACTGGGGTCTGATATCAGGCGAGAATTTATTGACAGAAAAGAGAATGGCTTCCGCAACCAGCAATCAATGTTTACAAAATTACAAGATAAAGATAAAAGTGGACATGTTGCATCATATGAAGTTGCTTTGATACTGGCAGAGAAAAAAATATTTTACTGATGGTGAAGAAGTTATAAAGCCAGCACTTGAAATAGCAGCCAGAATGCTTGACGAAAAAAATATAGAATTAAAATTAAAAGAAATTCCGTTGTCAAATAATACAATAACAAGACGCATAGAAGAACTCTTAGATAACATCAATGAGCAGGTTGTTTTTCATACCACTAATTGTAAATCTTTCTCTTTGGCAATGGATGAGTCCACTGATATTTGTGACTCTGCACAAGTATTTGTTTTCATCCGAACTGTTAGTAATTCGTTTGATTTAATCGAAGAATTGCTTAGTTTTGAGACAATTAAATACACTACTAACGGAACAGAAAACTTGTGTTGAAAAACACGATTTAGACTTAGGAAAATTGGATAGCATATGTACTGACGGTACAATAGCACCTTGGTTGCATGTCACTTTTGACTAAATTTCTTGAACGTTTTCTATTAACATATCCTTGCATCATTCATCAGGAGGCAATGTGTGGAAAAACGCTGAATATGAATGATGTGATGAATGTAGTGCTCAAATGCATCAACAAAATAAGAGCAAGAGCTTTGAATAGGCGGGTATTCAGACAATTCCTTGCAGACGTATAAGAAGAATATGGTGAACTGTTGTTGCATTGCGAGGCCAGATGGCTATCGAAAGGAAAAGTTCTTTCGCGATTCTGGGCTTTAAAAAATAATATAACAGAATTTTTGGCAGAAATCAATGAACTATCTACAGAACGTGGATGTCTTGCAAGCAACGAATGGGTGAACGATCTCACATTCCTGCTTGGTATCACTGATCATCTCAATAATTTAAATTTAAAACTACAGGGAAAACAAAATTTTTACAAATCATTTGTAATGACATTGCTTCATTTAAAATGAATCTTAAATTGTTTGTTATCAAGTTGGCTAAAAAAAGTTTGACATTTTTCAGCATTTGAAAAAGAGAAAATCAGAGAACGAACTTGAAGCTGACAAGTACAAAAACAAGGTTGATGTACTTCTGAGTGCTTTTGAATTCGATTTTCCCAGTTTGGTGCAGAAACAAACAACGTTGCACTTTTCACAAATCCTTTTGATTTTCCTGGTGATAAAATCAATATGTTTGAAGAAAGTTTGCAACTGGAAATTATTGATTTGGAATGTAACTCGGTTCTGAAATGAAGATTTGCTGAGCTTACTGTTGTGCCATCTGCTACTGATATGATATAATTCTGGTGTTTGCTGTCAACAAATAAATACATCATTTGCTCAACGTTATATAGGCTGTATTGAGTGCACGTACAGATGTGAGCAATCATTTTCAGCTATGAAATTAATAAAGAACAAAAATCGATCTCGCCTCACTGATTCAAATTTGAATGGGTTGATGATACTTTCCACAACAAACTTTTATTCAGGCATTGATAAACTTCCAATCTGCAGTTACATAAACATCATTACTTAAAGCTGATAAAACTTTAATAAACAGTTTTCAAAATTAAATTGATTAAAATAATAAATATAAAACTAATTCAGATAATAATTTGTAATGCATAGCTAAAATTCAGGCATTTAAATTTTAAAATAATACTCTTTTAGATTAGATTTTACATTTGCAATTACAAAGATGGATTTTAAAAATTCACGAACTAATTTCTATAAACTCTAAATTTTCTTTTTGTATTATTATGGCCTAGTTTATATAATTCTAGTAGGACGTACTCTAGTAGTTTGAAAATTGTAGGACACAAAAAGCGTTTCCACTTGTCAACGTGCGTGTGGCCCGCTACGATACATGAAAAATTAGATTTGGCCCTCGGTCTAAAGAGTTTGGGAATCAATGTTATAAAGTTATAAGTTATACAGTAAGCCCCAGTTAAGTGACAGTAAATATAATATTTTTCAACATAAAAATTACCTATGTCAAATTTAAAAGATAATTCGAAAAAACAAAAGAAATATACAAATAAGTTCTGACAAAATTATCTTTTAAATTATTTAATATATAATAATTTGACGAAGGTGAATTAAAAATGAATTGAAAAAACAAATATTTAACAAGTTTTTATTAGAAATAATTCTACACGGTGATAATTATACCTTGACGTGATGCTCCTAATCTGGCTAGCAACTGTATTGTGAATAGCAATATGCTACAAATGAGAATGGAAACCAGAATAATGTCTAAAAGTGAGAAATAGATCAAAGATTAATTTACCCCAATTACTGAATAATTGGTTTTGGAAAAGTTATTCGGTAATGGATACTCTAGTCTTACTTTGAGGTAAGAACTGTTGCTATTTCCATATTTGCTTATTATAATAAATTCGTTAGATTTTGTTCATTTTTTAATTATTCTCAACAGTCGAGGAAATTTCCAGTGTCACTAAATGAAACTGAAGACTGTAAAAATGTGCGTATGTGGAGTTTAGAGAAACAAAAATGAAGTCATTAAATTATGCACATATCGTGTTCGTTTAAAAATTTAGCGTATCCAATGGAATTTATATATCATAATAAATATAAAATTATTATAATAATTACATTTCAGTGCAACTGTAATATGAAATATCGCAAATAAAATTTTTCTGCACTTCATTTAAACAAATCAAACAATTTCTGTTAAAGATATGTGACACATAGTCTACTCAAAAAAGAGACCACAAATATGGATTATATATGTCTTTTCCAAATATTTTATATGTAATTTCTCTAGAAAAAGATTACTCTAAAGACTCGTGTTACGTATATGTGACATAGTATCGTCTACAGCCGAGTATTTGCTAAAATCTGATATATTACTTGAATGTTGAACATATTTATGTAATATTTGATTAAAATATTATTATTATTTCTAATTAAATCTACTAAGTTAATTAATTTAGCGGTAACTTAATTCTATTTTAAAAAAATTTAATATTAAAAGAAAAATAAATAAAAAAATATTTTTAAATTATTCATATGATAAATGGATGAATTTTCTTCAGATGACATTTCGGTAGTTGAAAAGGTTAGAACTGAAATTAATTTGCCATTTAAACCATTAATTTTGGGCATGCTACAAGCAAAAGAATCTATTCTCTTAGTGGCTTTGAGATATGGAATCAGATTTTTTGTCTATATATATCGGCATTTTGTTCAACCGCAATACGAGATTGCCTGAACGACATGTTTTTTGTGTCAAAACTTCACCAATATTTCATTTATTTACCAAAACCATATTTCATATTTAGATGAATAACTAAATAGAAATAAGTAATTAACACGCTAGAATGTTTATATATCTGCAATATTGTCGACAGTCAAGGTATTTTGTACGACAAGTGCTTTTTTTTATAAATTAACCTATATATATATATATATATATATATATATATATATATATATATATAAGTAGACAGAACGTACTTTGTAATAAAGTTTTCATTTTCAAGGTTTCTTAAAAAGATTTCCAATGAAGAATGCTAAAAGTGTCACTGTAAATATATCAAATTATTTTTTAGTTTAAAAAATGACGCTTGAAAATATTTGATAGGAAAATGGAAACAAAAGTTATTTTTAGTATAGGGTATTTCTCATAATGTAGGACTTTGTCCGTATAAGGTTTAGAAAAATTTATACTTAAAATGTATAAACTACACTGTGCATACACACGTACTTATTAGTGGTAAACAGTCAGAATCTCGTGACAACTAAGTCAGTTCACACCAATGAATTTTATAAATTTTTTGTTTTGCAAAATTAATTGGTTTTGTAAATAAATACCATATAACTTACATCATTTTGAAATTGGCATTATTAGTTTTTTTTTATTATGGACCGTTTTTAGATAAAATCAATGAAAATGAAAAAGGTAATGATAGTACATAAGTGACGATATTTCGATTGTAATATTGTTTAAATATTCGGATTTTAATTAAATATATATTTGAAAAAAGTGTGTTAGTTTTATTGATTACTAATGGAATTGTTACTGGCGACGAAGCCGAAATTGTAGCTCTGACGAGATCACAGCAAAGGCAGAAAATTGTGGAATCTTTGCCAAAGAATATTGAAGATTCAATTTATCCAGTGATAAAGGAGTTTTTTGGAGGAAAAGAAGAAAATCCAAAGGACTGGCAAAAGAGTTATGGATGGTCTTTAAGGAAACATAAAAGACTCCGAGCTCAGATAAAGAGGTAAAAAATTGGTTTATTTTAAAATATGTAAAATTCAAATGTTTTTTTGCAAAATATTGAAGACATGAGTCTGATAAAGCAGAGATCAGAAGAAAAGTTTGAAATCAGAGTGAGGAAATTAGTGCACGAAGTTCATTCCGCAAATCAAATAGAAAACATGATTGTCAAGGATATTGTAACAAGACGTGTGTATTCAGAAAAAGTTAAGGATGCAATTACAATGAACCCAGAAGTATCTCGTACAGAAATAGAAAAAATGAATGTAAATTTTGAAAATATTTTATATACAGAAGACACCAGAGAGAGGTATTTGTATTGGCAGATGATAGGAAACAATCGTCGTATGCATCGGTAACAAGGAATAAAATTCCAGTAAGGTAGAATGTTCAACCATTGATTAGAACATTAGTTCCAGAGACTAACCGGTATGGCTTTAAAAAAGGAAGTTACGACAATTACGACAATAGACAACATGCTACTGAAAGAAGGCGAAACTCCGAAAGTTTATTGGTTAATGAGAGACCCAATAGGCCGATGGTTTCTTTGAAACATATTGCAAAACAAGTTTAAAACAATGCGAAGGGATTACCGGAACTAGAATGGTGACCTTTACAACCCAGCCAATGTTGTGGTGAATCAGGCCATATTCGGAACAATTGTCCGTTAAACAAGTGCCGTAAAAATGATCACTTTTTTTAATAACTGCCCTCTATTAAGGAGTAATAATACAAGAAGAATTCACTGTATTCAAGAAGAAAATAATTTAGGAAATCTGACTTATTCGTATAAAGACCTTGAGAATGATTTCACGTCAGAATCTGAAGTAAATCAAATAGGATCGATAACAGGTAATAGGGAAAATGACAAAGACCGTCCTTTAAACGAGATACGCTCTATGGCAAACATTTTGTCTGTAGAGTCGTTGAAATAAATGTGAAGAACACAAAACACCGAAATGTTATGATGTTCAAGAAGACGGATGGAAGGTGGTGGAATTTTGTTCAATGCAATGAAATAGTGATTGAGATGTCGGTATACAGGTGCGTCGGTGACGATAATGTCAGAGGCCATGTGGAGGAAGTGTGCCAGTCCAGTTTTAAAACAGTTAGATATGGTGCTCAGAGTGGCGTTTGGAAATAAGCCGATATCATGCTTGGGGGGACTTTACGACTTCGATTGTTTGGAATGAATTGCAAATTATTATCGTAAATTTGTTCCAAATTTTTTCCTGAAATAGCCAAACCGTAGTATGAAGCTACAAAGGGACATGAAAAAATATTAAATGAAATGACAAGTGTGAAGAAAGTTTCCGAAAACTTAAACAGGCATTATCGAGTGCACCAATATTGGCGTTTCCAAATAAGGCCGATCAATTTATTTTGGATATTGACGCGTGTTTTAGTGGAATTGGATGCTGTTCTAAGTCAAGTTCAAAAAGGTTGTGAAAAGGTCATAGTATATNAAGGCCGATCAATTTATTTTGGATATTGACGCGTGTTTTAGTGGAATTGGATGCTGTTCTAAGTCAAGTTCAAAAAGGTTGTGAAAAGGTCATAGTATATGGTTCGACTTTTAAGTGCTCACGAGAAAGGATACTGTGTAACTAGAAAAGAACTATTAGCAATATAGTAGTTCGTCCTATATTTTCAGCATTATTTATATGAAAAAAAAGTTTGATATACATACGGATCAAAAAAGCTTTAAAGTTCTTAAAATCAAATTCGAAATCAATAAATTCACAATTCCAAACCTGGTTGAGTGAATTGTCAGGTTATGATTTTGATTTAAAATATAGGAAGTGTGAAAATCATAACAACGCTGATGGACTATCGAGGATATTGTTAAGTTATTGCTCACAATGTCAAACCGAACATGAAAAAGGGAAACTTGAGTAAAGCCGAATAAGATTTTTAAACAGGATAATTTGCAGTCTACAATAAAGAAATATATACTAAACCCGAGCTCCAAGATACATCATTTGATTCAGGATTCACCTTATTTCAAAAGATTGGATCAGATATTGGTAAAAGACAATATGTTATTAATAGTAAATGATAATAAGCAGAAGATAATAACTCCGCAGACAATAGCGTCACAAGTTGTACAGCATATGCACAAAAAATCTGTCATTTAGGAGTTAAGAAAACAACAAATTATATGTACGATTATTTCTTTTGGATACACATGGTAACTGATATACAGATATTATAAAAAAATGTGATGTATGCATGAGAAGGAACGTTTTGACAAGTAAAACAGCTGAATATTAAATTCTTAGGGTAATAATGAACCCTATGGAACAAATCGTAATCGATATTGCTCATATGAAGGAAACCAAAAACCGTAACTGTTATTTGGTAGTAATAATTGATCAGTTCAGCAAGATGGTTAGTTAACGCCTACTGAGAACCAAGTTTAAAGAACTGTATATTGTGTACTTTCGGTAAGGCAGCTTACATTGTTTCGGATAGAGGTAAGGTTTTCGAGGGAAGTCAAATCAAAAGGTTAGTTGATAATTTTAATATCAAATAGATATTTACTTCGCCATATGATCATAAGTCTAATGGTTTAGCAGAACGGGTAATACGAACCGTTCGTGATATGATCGTGACATTTTTGAGTGATGGTCGAACTGGAGGGAGTTAGGACGACTTTATACCAAAAATTGAATATTCCCTAAACTCAACAACACAGAATTCTATGGGACTTTCGCCAATGGAAATACTATTTGGAAGAAAGGTTAATATACATGGAAAGAATTCATTTAAAGATACAGAAGAATTGAATGGCTGAAAGAGTATTACAGTTCTTAAAGAAAGTCAATTTATCCAGTGAAAAAGGAGTTTTTTGGAGGAAAAGAAGAAAATCCAAAGGACTGGCTTGTATCTATTGAAGAATTTGTGACGATAAATTTGCTCAATTTAGGAGCAGCGCTCGATTTATTATTACATGGAGACGCAAAAGTGGCGATATTTAGATTGTTATATTGTTTAAATATTCGGATTTTAATTAAATATATATATTTGAAAATAGCGTTAGTTTTAATGGTTACTAATGGAAATGTTACCACATAAATATTTAGAAACGAATATTTTTATTTTATTCTATTAAAATTATATTGTATATGGTGTATAAATGAATATATATGTATAAATGAATATATATCTAAATTCTACTAATTTTAGATAAAGTAATGATTTCTTGGCAGCAGTATTAATTATAAGTTAAACAATTAAATGATATTTTTAATCCTTTTTCTGCAATGAAAGAATTTTTATAGTTGAAAATTCTTTTATTTTATCGAATATATACTTCACAGCAAAAGTCCTAAATTATCATTTAATTATTTACTTATATTGTTACAAATACGAAATTGTTTATAATAATGAATATATTTTACTGCCGTCCATTGTTTATAAAAAATTTTAATATTAAATAGAATTTTAGTAGATTAATTTTAATCAATTTTTCATATTCACGAAAATATTAAAAACATTAATTTTTATTTTTACAGTGAAATATAAACAATTTCTGTAAGTGATATTTTAAAATAATGTCCAGGGGCAAATTTACAAATTTTAAAAAAATTGAGAGAAATAATTAGATATTTTATTAATAAATATAATTACATTTAGATTAATTCTATTTTGAAAGATCTGTTGGTTTGTATTGGTCATTTGAGATGAGTTTTTGAACCAGATTTGCATATTATTATTTTCTTGTTTTACATATTCGTTCAAAATCTATTTGTAAATGAAACCAAAATTAACATTGGTTTTTCATTAGATAAATTTTCATTACGTTCTGAGGCTTTAATTTCATGGAAATCCGTGTCACATTTTTATTAGCTATGTTTCTTTGAGGCAGCAATTTTAAAATAACCCATTTACGCAGTTTTTGTTTTAAATTATTAAAGGTTAAAAATTTTTTTTTATTTTCATTTTGACTTTATTTGATTTTGAAGTGTTTAAATATTCTTTAAATATTTGACGATAAAGTAGTTTTCCATGTAACAATAAGGCTAATCCAATTGCTGCTATGAATACAAAAGAAATGATCACAAAAAAGATGTTTTTCAATTTTGTTTTCAAAGATGTATATGCAACTATTCATTATTAGAAAAAAACAAAGTGTTGGGTACTTTTTTTAAGTCGGTGTCTCTGTCTGACTCCTTTGTGTTCTTTTCGAAATTAAGTAAACAACCCAACACAAAAATTTTTATTTGAGACTGATACAGTTACACTTTGGTTATACTTTTTATTAATTCAACCACTCTTGATACAACTCCTTTTTGATCTGCACTTTTCAATACAACTACAAATCTTACGTAGGGATAAATCTTCCAACGGGAGATGTTCCTTTTCTGGTACGCTCGATTTAAATTATTCAATTTATACTGACTTTGTTACTCTCGGTAAACTTCTCGTTTCTTTTTCTTCGACCAACTGGTAATTCTGTTTTCTTGCCAGTCGCTTTTATATCCATTTTGTAATTGATTTTACTTTGTCAAATTAGTCTGGATCAAACTCCTCCCCCGGGCTTCCTCTTGTCGCTTTAATTGCGTTGAGGAATTAGCTCATCTCCTTTGACGGCTCGCCCCAATTTAATCTTAGTCGACTGATTTAATTGCATTTCCTAATTTGATTGATAATTCAGGTTTTCTCACATTGCTCAGGTTTTCCATTGTCTCGGGTTCTCCATTAGCTCGGGTTCTCCATTAGTTAATTAATTTTTGTTTTTTGTAATTTCTTCCTTCTAGGGACCCCCATTGATTTTATTTTATTATAGTTGAACTCGTCTCATTATTCGACATCCGTCCATACCAGTTTTCCCCGGAAAATATTCATTTTTAAATTTTTGATTTTTTTAATTAATATTTAGTACCTTAAATTTTTATTGTGAATTTGGTGTTTTTATTGATTTTTCACCTCATTTTGTACCTCTCTTGTTGAACCCCAACAATAAATATAAAAAAAGACTTAATATTTATTTATTCAAATTTCAATTCACAAACTATTGTGAATAAAGTATATTTCCTGTGATCAATAAATAAAGTTATATAATGTTGATGTTTAATTAATTTTCGAAGTTTTTTTTTCCCACCGAAACTTTAATAATATGCCAAAACAATTAAGTTTAAACATCTTGTTTGGTACAGATATGCTCAATTGGAAAACATTTAATTGATTTCAATTATTATGAAATACTTTTTTATGATCGTGATACATTTGAAAGGACTTCGATTTGATGTATTTAACAAAAGGGAATCAATTATTTTCAATTTGCATTAATAAGGAAATGCTGTATTTCCAAAAACATTTTGTTTGATTACAAGTTCATCATTCGTTTTTGACTTTTGCACTGCTTAATTCAGTGATTCTCAACCTTTTTATGTTGCGGTACACTTTTAACGATTTCAAAATTTTGAGGCACATAAAAGTTTCTATAATACACGTTGGTGTGCGCATCAGTGAATATGACTCACCATTTTACTAAAAATTGAAGTTACTTCATTTATTCAATTTTATAAATGGTTTTCAAGTAAGTTTTTAAATTTAAGTAACTTTTAAGGCTTGAATTTTGATTTCATATAATTATGAGATCATTTCGTGGCACACTTTTAAAACTTCACGGTACATAAAAGTTCCGCGGTACAGTGGTTGAGAATCACTGCACTAATTCTATGATTATCCATCATCGGAGTTGCAATCAAACGACATTGAGATCAATTCCAGTTAATACCCATATTAGAAATTGCGTAATTTCAGGAGCGCAACAAACTATACTTTTCAGCGGCTTTATGTATAGTTGCTCCATCTTGGAAAATAAATCAACATAAGGATTTCTAAAACAAATTCAAAAATAGATTCAAAATTTCTCAAAATTTAATCATTTTTTTAACATAAAACTAAAATGAGAATTTACGATATATACATTGTTTATTAAATCACAATTTATATATATATACATTTTATAAGAACTTTTTTTTTAAATTTCACCACTGATTTCTTTTCCATTGTATTTATTAAAAAGCTTGACTATGAATCCAGTAAAGATATCGATGTTTTTTTGATATCTTTACTGATTCATAGTCAAGTTGTTTAATAAATACAATGTCAATAGAAAAGAAATCAGTGTGTGTGTGTGTGTGTGAAGTCAACATTTATGACAGGAAGCCGACTTGATTTACCTTTTCGCCAATTTTATCAAAATATTGATTAAAAAATTCATTTTATTGAAATAGAATAAAAAACATTAATAAAATTTATAATGTTCACATTGGCATTTACTATCCGATCACAAAGAATTACTTTATTCAAATAAAATAATTAATATTCACGTAACTAGGAACAAAATATAACTTCATTTAAACAAAAATGAAATATAAACTTGATGGGATCCCATCAAGTTGTCTGGTATGGATCGCTCAAGGTTTATTTAAAAATTTACGCTAAAAGATCATAAGCTTGGCTTTCTATTTTAAAATTAACCTGTTAAGTGAAGTTTTGAATAATAAAATTTTATTTATTGTCAGCAAGGTTTTGTTGGACTAGGAAGTAAGATTAAAACAAAAAAAATAAAAAAGAGAATAACAATAGGTAACAACTAAAGTACCTAAAAATCAAAAATAATTTAAAGATAAATATAAAATAAAGACAACAACGAAATAAATAAGGAAATTAAATCAAAGGATTGAATGGGAATTAAAAGAATTAGAAAATAGCAGAATATAGATAAAAGTAGAAAATAACACAAAGTTACCAATTTGTTAAAATTTTTAAAAAATTAAAAATAGTAACAAGAAAAGAAGAACTAGGAAGACAAAATGAATATGAGGAATTTTTCATATGATACCTATTTGTTGGTCTTTTGGAGACCTTCAATGACAAATTAAAAATTCCTAAAAGACAAAATTTTATTAATATTATACGATTAAGGAAACTCAATATTTCATTCATGGGGGGAATGAAAATTAGGAAAAATGAAAATTATTTTGAAAAAAATATTGTTTTAATCGATATTATCAGTTGCTATTTCAATTTGAAGCTGGACAGAAAATTCTACATGAGAAAATAAAATTAATGAGACTTTGAAATGCAAATAACAAGCAGAGAAAACAGAAGAAATTTCTCTCGGCTTTTATAGGATTAAAGAATTTTAATGAGACATTTTCAAACCTCATTAAACATACTTAATTGTGAATCCCACAAATCTCTATATGGCTAGTTTTCAAAAATAAAATATGCTTAAAGTTTTGATTAGAAAAGTAAAATAATTATTATTTTAATTAAAATATAAAATCATTTAATTCATCATTCACTAGAGATTTGGAAATTTTATTGAATTTATCAAATTTACAAAAATAGTTTTTTGTTTAAATTGATGTCATTTAAAGCACATTAGATTCTTTAATATTGCTTCTCAAAAACTGAAAACACTTAATTTTCATTTCAGACTAGTTTTTATTTATTAGATGCGAATTTTTGGCACTCTCTTTCTATTTGAAAAAGTTTAAAATAATTAAGAAAATTATTTTGATATTTTTAATCAGAAAATGTTAATATGATCTTTGCTGATATGTATTAAACATAGTTAGGTGAAAGTTATTTTCAAATTGTAATTGAAATATCCCATATAATTTCTCTCGGGGTTTTTGATGCAAGAATAGCTGATGAGTTGTAATTATTTATGTAGTTTATTTATTTTTTACATCTTTACACTCATTACATGATAATTGATCCACGAGTTCTGAACACAGACCAGCTGGAGTTGGAAATTTATTAGTGAATATGCTACCAACCTTTCAAGATATTGAAACAATCCTAAATATAGTCTTATCTACATGTTTAAGGACCTTATGCTTGAATTCTCTGAAACCTTCAGAATAAGGTAATATCAACACATATTTTTGATAAGTGTGCTTAGATCTGATTTTTTCATCTTTCAAACTTGACAACATATCAACTTCAACGTCAAAAATAGGATTATTACTTTCAGATAAACCTGTACAAGGATCATGAGTATTCAACATCTATTTATCAACCGTTTCTTTTGTCATGCGCTTAAGAAAAGATTTAGAATATCATTTTTAAGAAGCAACATAACCAGAGAATCAATACTTTTCACTGAATTGATAAATGTGGATGATGAGGCCATGTAGGAAAAACTAATCCTCTCACCATATTTCGCTTGTATTTATATTCACAAAAGCTTTCAAGAGTAGGATAAAGACCAGTATCAGTCGTTTTTCCGTATATTTCAGTCCGATAGTCTTCTTCCTTCCATTGAATAAGCAGATCCAAAAAAGGTATCATATACATTTTTTCTTCTTCGCACGTAAATCTAATATCCATGTGCTAATCATTCATATAATCTAAGAAAGACCTTATATCCTCACGGATCTCAAACACTAAAGAATTATAATCAACATATCGTTTATACACAGTTTGTTTAGTTAAATTGCATGATGATATTTTCATTTCTAAACTTGACATGAAAATAGATTCCATTGTTTGAGCCAATGGAGAACTCATAGAAACACCATTAACCTGTCTATACTATTCATTGTTAATAAGAAAATTAACATTTCACGTTGCAAATTCAAATAATTTATGAAATGCAATCTCATCAATTTTCTCATGTTTGATAACATTTTCTATCCACATCTTGCAACATATCGATCGTTTCTAATAGTGGGACATTAGTAAATAGATAACTCAATAACTAACATAACTCAATTGATAGTATGATGATGATAATAATAACAACCTCACTATACCTCATTCTCAGAGCCGTAGCTAGGGGGTGGCAAATGGGGCGACCGCCCCGGGCGCCAAGTCGAAGGGCGTCAAAACTGTGAAATGATCATTTAATTTTTTTTTGCTTTTCTTTCTTTTTTTCATATTAAATTTTTATATTCTGCTTTCCATGTTTACTGTTTTCAAAAGTTAAACTAAAACAAAACTGTTTTGCTGGTCTATCTAAAGGTTTTTGCAAACGTGCGACAAAATCCGAAGGTTGCTGATCACGAAAACAGTTTTGGGCATAGAAAATACTATTTAGCCTGAAAAGATCTTGAAAATCGTTTGAAAGAAGGAAGGACAATTGATGATAATCTTTAATTTAATTTATCTTTAATTTATTTTATTTAGAATTCAATGTTAAATGTTAAAGTTGATTACTTGATCTTCTCAAATATATTATAATAGTAAGCTTAATAGGAACTTAATGATCAAAACTCTGAACTTAGGTTTAATAAATACGGAGTAAATAAATTTTCAATATTAATGTATATACACATGTATAATAAATATTTATAATTAATTGGTTTTCGTTATAATATAAGTTTGGTTAAGCATTGTATAGCTTTGCATCTTAAATTGACTCTTCAAGACCAATTCCATTCCTGTAAGTACATAATTAATTGGAGTGGTGGATTTTTTTGGCACCAGGGGCACCAAATTTCAATCTCGCTCCGGGCGCCATTTTTCCTAGCAACGGCTCTGCTCATTCTTTTTAGTTTTCAATTCAATTTTCAAGGTTTATCCCAATATTATGAAAAGAGAACATTCATGATTCAATTCAAAAAGGGTGTCTTAAAATATATCAAAGTTGAGTATAACATATATAAGGCAGTCAATCTTTTTAGTGAAAAATATAATGTTTTGTGAGGTTTAGGTAATGGAATTCTTGTGGAATCCATGTATTGGCCACTGTAAAAGACTATTGTATGAAATGGGGAATTAAACTTATTGTTGTTGCGAGTGGATTGATTCCTATTTTACAAGCTGGTTATTATTAGTTCAAATTCTAATGATGTTGAGTATACAAAATTCAGAAATCCAAACCCACTCGCTCTTTCAATCATAAATACAAAAATACCAAAACTCGAAGGACGCTACTTCATTGACAATTATTTCCAATTCTATCCAACTTTGCATGCTTTTCTGTACTACCTGAAGATTGGGATATCGCAAAACATTATGTTTAAGAAAAAAGTTTAAGAGAATTTAGAAATAATATACAAGAAAAGGATCATATCTATGGTGAATATGATATATAGGATTTAGTAGATAAATGATATATTTGTTTTAAATGATATATTTTGTTTTTTATTAGAATTTTTTTATATCACTGAATTTCAATTATCCAAATAACATGTCCATTCAAATATAGTAATGATATTACATTAGAGGCCAAGGACCAAATGTGAAGCAGTTCAGAGTATATTGCGTAATTCAATACAATGTGTTAGTTATTACGCAATATACATTACTATTTAAGAGTGATCACTCTGTGTTAATATCAATAAAATCTTTAGATGGAACCAATTGTTGTAACTGGCGACCACGCCGAAAATGTTCACACAATGACGACTCGAGGAGAAGGGAAAAAGTCTGCAAGAGACGCGCTACCGAAACGTGCGCAAGAACTCTTGGATATGGAGATTAGAAGATACGACGGCAGATGTACCAAGGAAGCTGAAAAATGGATACAGGCAATTGATGATTGGATCGCTAGAAATGATTTGAAGAGGACCGAAGCATTCGATTTTCTCCTTTGCGATGAAGCGGCTACACTGTGGAAAAATTCTCAAAACAGAAAAAACAACAGATAAAGCAGCTAAAGAATGGTTTTCCGAAACATTTACAATTAAATTGACTATTATAGACAAGATTAAAGAACTTGCTGCAATTAGACAAGAGGAAAATGAGAGATATGCAACCTTCGAAATCAGGGTATTGAAATTAGTGAGTGAAGTTATTAATTCAGGAATGAGGGTAGATGAGATTGCCAATGAAATTATAACTGAACGCGTCAGAGACAGAAGATTAAAGGATGCTCTAACAATGAAACCATCGATGACAGCAGAAGAACGAAATCAACTGGCCAAAATTTACGAAAAAGTGGAATCAAAAGAAAATACAGAAGAAATTATGGTAATAAAGAAGAGTAGTTACGCGGAAGCAACAAGGAGAAGAAATTCAGAAACGTTTACAAGAGAAACAAATGGAAGTAACACCAATGTATTAAGAAGCCAAGGAAATTACAGAAGAGAGAATTTATCAGATAATTCGTATAACAGAAATAACGAAATGAATCACACAGTCGAACGGAATGTGCAGAGAAGGACACCAACGGTTTCGCTTAAACACATTGCCAAGAGATTATACAATCGATCTAGAGGCCTTCCTGATCCAAGAAACGGCGAATTACAGTCAGGCCAATGTTTTTGCTGTGGCGAATATGGGCACAGAAGATATGAATGTCCACTAAAAGATAAATGTTTGATATGTGGTAAGGAGGGCATAATTTTCGTGATTGTTATTTATTAAGAAGGAAAGAACAACAGAACTATGAGAACAAGAAAATGATAGCTTGTGTGCATGACGAAGAAAACGGAAGAAATTACTCGGATGATGCAGAAACAAGAGAATCAATTAATGATTATGCAATTCATGATGTGGAAACTGAAAAAAACACGAGGAACTCTATTGCATACATTTCGTCAATGGGGTTGTAAAGGAAGAAAATCGGAATGACAGAACAGAGAGAAGGAGGTATGCGACGTCAGATGGAAGAGAATGGAGCAAGATGATGATAAATGATGTTGAGATTGAGATGTTGTGGGATTCTGGAGCTTCAATTACAGTGATGAATGAGGATACATGGCATAAAATTGGCAGTCCACGTTTAAGCAGCAGTGAAATCGAAATATGTGGAGTTTTTCCAGGAACTCAAAAACCACAGGGATGTACAGAAGTAAATGTTTATTGGCACAATAAGATGAGGACTATCAAAATAATTGTTATTAAAAATATATTTCCAGGTTTTATTGGTGGGATAGATACTTTGAAAGCATTTGGAGTGCAGTTGATGGAAATAAACAATATCGAATCCGAAACAAAGATTAGCAATTATACTGATGACGAGAGAAGACAAAAAGCAAAAAAGGAATTGGGAAGAAATGAATTGCCAACAATTAACAAATTATTAGAAGAATTTGGGTCAATATTTATGGCAGCCAGATTTGATTTAGGATTCACAAGAATCGTAGAGCACGAAATTAATACATCTGGGAATCCAACAATGCAATTTCCAAGACGACAACCGATGCATCTAGAACAGAAAATTGACGATATGATAAAAGAGTTAACAAAAGCTGGAGTTATAAGACGCTGTAAAAGTCCATGGAGCTCCCCATTGGTTGTGGTAGGAAAGAAAGACGGCTCAATAAGAATGTGCGTAGATTATCGAGAGTTGAATAAGATGACAGAAAGAGAATCTTTTCCTATGCCCAACATATCCCAATTACTCGATAACCTATCAGGATCTAAGTTCTTTTCTTCTTTAGATCTTGGACAAGCATACTATCATACTATTCGCATTAGCAGAAGAAGCACAAGAAAAAACGGCTTTTAGTTCCAAAGAAGGTCAATTTTGTTTCAATCGACTTCCATTTGGATTATCAACGGCTCCAGCAACATTTCAGCGATTAATGCACACGATGTTAGAGGGTATATTGTTTAATGGAGCAATTGTTTATTTAGACGATATTCTGGTATATGGCAAGGACCAGTCTGAACATGATGAGCGATTGCGAGAAGTTTTCAAAAGAATAAAAAAAACAGGACTAAGAATAAATCCGGAGAAGTGCGAAATTTACAAAACCAAATTAAAATTCCTTGACCACACCATCAGTGAAGATGGAATACAGACAAATTCAGAGAAGATCAAGTCAATTACAGAAGCAACGAAACCACAGTGTGCTAAACAACTTCGATCTTTTCTAGGTTTGACAAATTACTATAGACGATTTGTCAAAGATTATGCTAAAATAGCAGCACCCCTACATGCAGCAGCGTCAAGTTGTGATAAAACAATCGAATGGTCAAAAATTGTGAAACAGTTTTAAACAACTTAAAGAAGCCTTAACACAAGCACCTATTCTTGATTTTCCTCGTATAGACCGTAAATTTATTTTGGATACTGATGCCAGTTTTGAAGCTATTGGAGCAGTGTTGAGTCAATAAAAGAAGACGGTTCAGAAGTAGTTATCGCATACGGTTCAAGAAATCTGACGGTCCATGAAAAGGGATACTGCGTAACAAGGAAAGAGTTGTTGGCATTGCATGAATATGTTTTATATTTTAGACAGTATTTATACGGGAAAGAATTCGTGGCTCGAACAGATCACAAAGCTTTAGTATTTATGAACACGAATAAAAAAGCAATAAGTCCACAATTTCAGACATGGATGGCTAATCTATCGGAATACGATTTCCAATTGAAATACCGGAAAGGTGAAGAACATGCAAACGCAGATGGATTATCAAGGATCGAGGGTAGTTTATGTGCACAGTGTCAGACAGCACATGCACAACATAAACAAGAAAGGTCAAGAGTAAGATATATCAATTTGATACAAAAAACACAGACAATGTTAGAAATTATGGAAGAACAGAAGAAAGATAAATTGTTCCAGGAAGTGATGGAAATTCTTAAGAATCAGATAGATTTTCGGAAGGAATCGTTTCTAAATAGTTTTTTATTCAGATATAAAGATCGATTAAAGATATCGGATGATATGCTTGTATTGGAATCAGACAAAATAGATCTAGTGATAATCCCAAAATACATGAAGATTTATGTCACGGAATTAAGAAACTGTTTCATTATTTGGAAGGGAATTTTTTCTGGCCGAAAATGCAAGAAACCGGTAAAGAGATAGTAAAACAATGTGTCACATGTGCAAGAAGGAAAATAGACCAAGGGAGGACAAAGGAAATTTTAATTCCACACGAAAGTTCTGAATTTCTAGAACAGATTGTGATGGATGTTGCTTTCATGGAGAGAACTTCAACCGACAAAAAGTATGTTATCGTTATTATTGATAGGTTTAGCAAATTAGTAAGTCTGACGGCTACAGCAAACCAAGATGAAAAAACTATTTTGAAGACGCTAATGAACAATTGGATTTACAAATATGGTAAACCTCAAAGTATATTGACAGACAGAGGGCGAAATTTTGAAAGCAAATATTTTAAGGAAAAATTAGAACAACTTGGAATAAAGCAAGAATTCGCCTCGCCATATCAACATCAGTCGAATGGCTTAGTGGAAAGAGCTATCAGAACAATGAGAGATTTACTTGTGACTACGATGAAAGGGGGCTGTGCTGAAAAACAGTGGCACGAACTGCTGCCTCGAATTGAATTCAGTATAAATGCAACTTATCAAAGTTCTACAAAATATTCACCATTTGAGATAGTATATGGACGGAAAATAACGTTACACGCTAATTCTAGACTCAAACATCAAGTACACGATATTTCGGAAGAATCACAAAAGAATAACAAGCAAGCTGCGCAAAAGATGAGAACATTCGAAAAAGACAAAAGAATTAAACGACATTTTGAAGTGGGGGAGGAGGTACTAGTAAGACGAGAACCACATAGAAGAAACAAAAATGATATTCAATATGATGGTCCATATAAAATTCTTAGATTTGTTTCAGATCATCAAGTTGAATTGCAATATCCAGATACGACGCGGCACCGACGAATCGAATGGTTAAAGAGATGGCATCAATCTTATGAAGGGGAGAGTAATGATATTACATTAGAGGCCAAGGACCAAATGTGAAGCAGTTCAGAGTATATTGCGTAATTCAATACAATGTGTTAGTTATTACGCAATATACATTACTATTTAAGAGTGATCACTCTGTGTTAATATCAATAAAATCTTTAGATGGAACCAATTGTTGTAACTACATGTCCATTCAAATATTATGCACATGTTTAAATTATTACTGCGCATACTGATTTTTGGTACACCAATACCTTACTTTGTGTCCATAATTGGTTCTGCAAACATTCTACGCAAACTGAATCGAGGAAAATTGAATCATTATTTTTCATGTGAAATAATATTTAGATTTCACTTTCAAAATTTTAATTTTTTCGATATTTCATTAGAATTATTGAGAATTATTTATAAATTTATTTAAAAGAGAGCTTGAAGACTATAAATCAGTAATATATCGATGTTTTTTGATACTCACGAATTTTCAGCACTGGCTTTTTCAAGTGAAATTCACTTTTTTTTAAAGTCTTTTTTTAAGTCTTCAAGCTCTCTTTTTAATAAATTCAATGGTAAAAATCATCAGTGGTGACATTGGAAAAAAAGTTTATAAAATAATGCAAAATTACAAAATTAAAACTCAAAGCAGTATAAACTATTTAACAGCAAACTGAAAGCTAATTATCAAAAAAAAATTATATTTTTTTATATATTAACGTTTTTGCATAATTTTTCATTTCTCAATTTGAAAAATTGAAAATACAAGTAAATAATAAAAGTAAACATTAAAACAAACAAACTGTATTTATTAGCTAAGGAATCATTGAGGTATTATATTACCAGTTCTAATCAACATATCATTTGTATTTTATACATCATAACCGCCGCTTGCTGTATCATTTTCATTATTTTATAACAATTGAAAATGAGTGAATTTTAGGAACAATAAAAATACAGAATTTTGAAAATTTCTTGATAAAAACGTTGACTTTTTTGATTGTCATGTCTCGAAAATATACAGTAAATCAAATTATTTTTTACAATTGCCTCGATTGAATATATCATTTGTCAATTAAAACAAAAAACTAGTTTTATATTTATTTCTTTTGTTAGTTGAACAACATAAATATTTATTATTATTATTAGTGGGAACGCGATTTTATCAAGCAGTGGTTTTCATAGGTTTATTTTTCTCCTTGTCACTGTGCACTTATTCAAATATTTATTTTGCAATTGAAATTTTCAGTTAAAATTTTGATAATTTAAAATCTTTTAATACTTTTTCGTATATTCAAATTTTATTATTATTCAAAAGTGCCACTAACATCACTTAAAATATATATTGTGACAGGACATCATCAAATAGAAACGGTGAAGTAGAAACGTGTAAGGTGTATTATGTCATCCAAGTGGTACGAAAGGTAGTGATTTGGACCATCCTGAGGAAATAGAGAGAAGGCGAAGTGATGCTTTGAGATTCGTTTATATGGTGATCGTAGGAGGAAGTTCGTAGGTGTTTAATGCCGAGGGAATTTGACTTGTAATTGAACAGTTCTGTTTCTAATTGGCGGCCTTGGTCGGTGATGATGGTTGTCGGGATACTGTAAGGAGAGAGCCAAGTTGAGGCAAGGAAATCTGCGACTGTTTGGACTGTAATATTTGGAATGGGAATTGCTTCGAGCCAATATAGGATAAACCGTAGTATGATGCTAGTTGTTCTATCAGGTCTATATGCAGGATTTGGAAGCGTGAACCAGTGGTGAATGCAATAAACGGTGGTTTGGTGTGTTTATTCACTTCATGCTGTTGACAGCCTTGAAGGATCGTTGTGTGTGTAATACAGCGTTGCAATGTTGGTCAAGGCCTTTTTTACGGTGGTGAATGTCGAGTCTGCTTTGTCGGACCATTTGATTATAGTTTTTTTGGGACCATGATTAAGATTGGACAGCGGGATGATGTGAGGTGAATTTGGTATAAATCTGTGGCAGATATTTACTGTTCTGAGAAGCTGTATACTTCTGTGACTGTGGTCGGTTGGGAATGGTTCATTCCAGGAATGTTTCACATCACTCGGCTGTTAGTATGTGGCCTAGAAAGCGGACGTGTGACTTGAAAAACTGGCACTAATCGGGCTGATCTGGAGGTTGTTCTTGTTGAGAATGTCGAATACTTGTAGTAGGTCTTTTGTATGTGATATGTCGTCAGGAGAGGCGACAATTATGTCGTCTAGATAGGCGAACGTGTGATTGAGATTCCGGAAAGTAGTATCCATGAAGCGTTGGAGTGTTTGTGTGGCGTTCCTGAGACCGAATTACATAAAGAGATACTCGATGTTGGCGAAGGGAGTAGTGATTGCTATTTTGGGGTATTCGTCTGGATTGACGGGAAACTGGTGGAATACTTTGCTAAGGTCGATAGTGGAAAAAACTGTGTTCCCGGAAAAGTGTGAAAATAGGTCTTTGATAAGAGGTATCGGGTAAGCGTCTAGGGGTATCTGATGACTTGATCGGTTTTTTGACGTGTGATAATTACTCGTATGCCATGTTTTTCCGTCGAGACACGATCTGACCTCGTTCGTGAAAAGGTGATGGTGGATGCATAACGGCATTATTAGATTTTGATTGGAATTTGATTGATGTGAAACTCCGACGTGCAACCGATACAGCATTTCTGTGCTTGTTGTCTGAATATGTTGTGGTATAAGCAGATTAGTGAGGCGTTATTGGTTGACTGGAGGGTTTTTGTGCGTATTGTTGGTGGATGGTTGGTATGTTACGCCTGATATGAATGTGATGCGTCGTTGAGATATCTTTTAACGTTACGGAAGAAGGAGTGAAGGGGTGTATGAATTGCGTTAATGGCTCGGGGTAGTGGTGGTGCTGTGTAAACATCTGCATGTGTTTTGTGTGGTTGGAGGGCGATCGTAGCGAAGTGTTATTGGTATTCTGAATCGACGAAGTTTATAAAAATGGTAGAGGAGTGCAGGAAGGAATTGGTTGGTAAATAGAGGTACGTTTTTAGTAAGACCGGGTACAGCCACGTCGTTCTACCGGACCATTCCTGCCAAAAAGACTAGGTTGTAGGCCTGAGTAAATCTGTGGTGCCAATATATTTAGCAGAACTCCCAGTTTGCGAAGAGGTGTATTTTGGAAATTGTAAGGGTTTTCAGGCTTTCATATTGATTTTTTGCGTCTAGAGAATCAGTGAATTTTGGGGCAATTTCGGATATCAATTCGGCAAGTAAGCAGTCAATTAAATGATCTGCGCGTAATTTTGGGAAGGAGACCGTACGAGCTTCAAAGATGCAAAACCACGACGAATCTAGGAAGAACGGGATCGGACAAAAGAACCCGGATGAGAAAGACGGTTCTGCGGCAGTACGAACGCCCCCTAAGATGCGACAGTGGATGTCTAACATTGAATTGGGAAGAACTTCAGTTATTGACGAAACTCGGAACACGTTGTTTTGTTGATGCGAAGAGAGGTGCTAATGTTGGTGCTTAAATCTGTGGTGACGGTGACTTCTCGTATTTTGTCATCAAAACGAGTCAAGACAGCGGTGATGGGAAAAGAATCGCTGCTTCGCGTAGGATTCAGTAGGGTTACCGGCGTGATCTGTGGTTAAGGTCTAGAAAAACGACGGGGTAAAGAATTTGGGAAAGGTAAGTTTATGTAAAAACTTATAAAAAAATATAAATATGATATAATATAATCAGTGGTGAAAATTGAAGAGTTCTTATATATAAACCTAAATTTTAATTTTAATCATTTATTCAAAAAATATTTCAATTTAATAAATTTTTTACATTCTTGTATAACATCATCTTACATTTATATTATTTTCCTAAAATAAATTATTTATTTTAATAATACTGAAACATTTCAAAAAGAATTATAATAAATTTGAAGTGTATTTTGAAACAATTGCAATAAAATAGGGATGGGATTAATAATAAAAATTAATAATTAATAATAAATTAATAATTATTCATAAATAATTGATAAAAACAAAATTAATTAAAATTAGAATTAGAATAAATAATGCATATAAAAATAAAGCAAAATTATAAACAACTAGCTGTTGTACCCTGCTTCGCCCGAGTTTACATTTATTATAATAATTCATTTAAATTAATTTTTTTAATGATGTTATTACGTTCCAGAATTAGTTTTAGAACATCTTCAATTCCATGTTTAATTCACAATAAGAAAAGCTTTTTAAATAAATTTCAATTTGTAAAATCGAAAATGCACTCCAATTTAAATCGAAAAATAACTGGTAATATTTTTCCAATTGCAAACTGGTTCACTAATCAAATAAAATTCAAATTCTCCATGTTTGAGTTCTGCTTTGAAAACTTTTGACTAAATTATATTACTTTCAACTGCAAGTAGCAAGCATATAATAAATTATTATTTATATGGTAAATTGCTGACCGGACAGACAAAAAAAACCGACTAACGGTACTCTAAGGGTTGTCACCTGGGGGTGAAACATAACATATGACCTGTCCCGAGTCAAATGAGGGCCACATGCAAAATTTCAGCGCCCTAGGTCCAATGGTGGGGAATTCTATAGAAAACAAACAAACAAACAAACTTTCTTCTTTATATATTAGATAAACAGCCAGCTTTAATTGCAAAGAAAATTACCATAACTGTGATTGCAGACTTTTTTATGTTTGCCATTTTTTACAAGAAAAGAAGTCTTTAAAAAGTATATTAAAATTAAGACTAATTTAAAATGTTCATTCAGTAAGTATTTTGATAGTTATGTCACAAAAAAGACCAGCATTTCGATGTTTTAGGACATAACCCGTTGCGTCATTGATCGCCAATAAATACAGCACAGAAAAATATTTTCAGAAGCTGAGCTTGTGCCCAGTATTGATAAATTTTGCATCAGCATATATTTATTTTACCAAAAAGGATAGTGATTGTAAAAGCACGCCTGGAAGGAATGACAAAATTAAATTTTAATTGGAATCTGAAAATCTGACTCAAGGAATGATAGAGGAAGATCATCATCAAGAATGAGTTGATATAAACATTGTTCAGCATTCTCTTCAACTTTGGGTTGAGGTTTGATGCTTGATAAATGATGATTGTGACCATTCTGAATGTTCTACATCATTCCATTAGCCTATCCGCTAATACATATTTCGTGGCTGTATTTTAAACATTTTGCTTTTTTTCACTAATTTGTTCAAAATATTGTCAAATATTTTACGTTTTCTTTTCTTGTTGACGTTTAGAATTGTTATAAGGAAAGATAATAAAATTAAAATTAATAATAATTTATTATTAATAAATTATTATTAATTATTAATTATTACCCATCCTATTTGCTTAGACAGTGACTGGTATTTTCAATCAAAAATTACTAATTTTTATAGTAAAAAATAATCCATTGAATAAAAAAATATTTATTAATAAATTGTTTTTATTTTTAATAAAATAATCTTTTGGAATAATTACGCATGCGATTTGTGATGCTTCAGCTCGATTTCTTTGGAACGACACGAACAGTGATATTTCACTCTTTCTTTTAATAATTTTTCTGTAGATCATGCTGATTTTTAAAGTTAATAAAAATAGAATTTAATTAGATTACAAATTTTTAATGCTGTACAAATTTTACTAAATTCATTGAAGAAATAATTCAAAAGACAAAACATGCAATATACCGAATCTAAGTTATACTCCTAATGATGTATGAAGAACTTTCACTTGGATTTTTTTTATAAGATATTGAACAAATACCACACAATGGATGCTCAGTATTTAAAAAAATTGTTTAAATAAACAGTTTGTATAATAATTTTAAAGTGTGGTCATAAATAAAATAATTTTAAAAAATAGGGGGATAGTTGGGGAGACTGTTAAACCATTGTACCATCCATAATTTTATTGCTACTTATTTGTACCAATAGTTCTATAAAAATCATAAAATTCAGCAAATTATTAATTTTTTTATTGTACACTTCAAAAGATACATACAATTTATGATACAGTATGATAAAGCCTTAAACAATTTTTGCATAAAGGTATATCGCATTATTGACACAGTGTTTTTGTTCTTGTTTGTTGTTTTGTTTACTGCATAAGACTAATGGTACACATTTATACCAATCTACTAGACGGCTGGTAGGTATATGTACCCCTTAACTTAATTTAGTATTAAAATAAAATGTGTCAAACATAATTACACTTACCAGCTTGCCCACGTTTTCTTGTCTATTGTATTTACTAACAATCACAAAAACACGCATATACTCTTTATATTTTACTAAAAATAGTATAATGGACGGATGTAAAACACAACCCGCGTGGTTCTAAACTAAATACACTTTTATAGGTTATATGAGTTTTATATCACAGCGAAACACTTAAAATACGGTTTGGTACAAATTGCATTGCTTTTATACATAGAGATAACTGTTCAGATATTTTTAAACTTATGTGGTACTTATGTGTACCAACGTACCCAAAGGGTTAAATATGCAACTAAACACAACACCGACCAACATTGTGCTTTTTTGTATAACCACCGAATGATTTTAAATATTACCAAACATTTCATTCTGTGTCGCTTTATCGAAAAAGGGTTTCCTTATGATTTAAGAGGGAATTAATATTGTTTTTAAACGATGTCTAAGAATTTTTAAAAGAAGAAATACATAAATAATTTGTATTTAATAAAGCATTTTAATAAAATATTAATAAAAATTATTGTTAAAAAGATGATTAAATTTTATAAAGGAAGAAAACAAATTCCGTACTCTTCGAATTATTTTTTCCTACTCATTTACAGTTTTTTACATGCTTGATACTTATTTGAAAAGTATCCAACTCAATACAGTTTTAATATGTTAATTATTTTTAAAAAGATTACAAGATAAAATATAATAACTAAATTATAAAAAATAGTATTTGAAGACCTAAAGACAGAATATAACAAATAAGTCAACTATATCGCAGAATAACAGTTGTGTCGAAGTCATTTGGAATTAATCAAAACATTTGTTTTAATTAAGCTATTAACTATTTCATTTAAATCCTAAATTAAAAGTCAGAATATATTTCCTTTAACTGGACTAATATTTTTCTTAGGTCAATGTAAAACATAATCTAAAAACTCCAATTTTAATCCATTCGAAATGACCATCAATCCAAGACCTAATCACTTGTAAGGATATGTTTGCAAAGTTTACCAATTTCTTAATCTCAAGAGCCACTATTACTGCAAAATCTACTATTATTAAAATAATCTCTCCCTGTGACCGTGACAAAAATTCATTGTAAATGATGACTTATATTTCTAAGTTAATTGAAACAGAATTTTAATTATTTTTACATCTATTTCAAAGTTTGTACAAATGACACATTTACCCAAGAGATTGTTTGTCATATTGTCTCAATTAAATGAGATTGTAATTAGAGAAACATCGCGCAGAAAAATCTAATGAAAATATTAAACATAAAAATTTGTTTGTTAGTAAAATTATTTAGATTAATAAAAGTGAATGTAAAATATTTATTTTCCAGTAAAAATTAATAAATACAATGTCAATAAAAATGAAATGAGAGGTGAAAATTGAAAGAAGTTCTTATAATATAATTACACTAAAATCTCGATTTGCGTCGTTAATTGGGCCCCAATCAAAACGACGCAAATCGAAATTAATTTTTCCATATAAAAATGTATTTTGTTAATTAGTACTCAAACAAAAGATCCTTTTGATTAAAAACTTTTTTCTTTCAATCATTATGTATATATGTAATACAAAATATAAAATTCATTGCACAGAAACAGTTTGTAACTTTCTTTATTTTTCTAATTCGATGAACTTGACGATTCTAAATCGATTACCGTTTCTGTAGACTGGCTCTGGTTTGGTTCTCGTAATGTTACAGTTAAAAACTTGTCTAAAGTTTGTTGAACTTGTGCAGCTCTTTTTTCCATATAAATTTCTTTATAGCAATGAATAGCGTTATCAATAGTTCGCGTAACCGTTAAGTATCTTTTTTCATCAGGATCATTATCTACAAAAATGTCCATTGCCTGTGAAATGAGATGCATTGCTTTCGAAATGCAACGAGCCGTTAACTGTTTTTCTTCTGGAACTAAATCAGGTGTATCAATATCGTCCACCAAAGAACGTTCAACATTTATAGAAATTAAATCTTCATTATTAAGTTCCTCATCATGTGATATCAATGTCTCATTAATATAAGCTTCCTCCATGCCTTCAAAGTTTGCTTTTCTAGCTAATTCAGAAATTTCTCTACGAACAGTTGGTACAAGGTCAACTTCTTCATCTTTACCTACGCTTTCTGGCCTTTGTTGACGCCAAACTTCGTTCATACATGTTTTTCTTACTTCCATCCATGAATGGTTGATATTTTTGATAGCCATCAATATGTTATATTTTTCCAAAACTGTTTCATGGTGGGCTTATCATCCCGATTAGTTGATGCAATAAGTTGACTAAACGTTCGTCATAAAAAGTAAGATTTAAAATTTGATATGACACCTTGATCCATCGATTGTATGATAGATGTCGCGTTTGGTGGCATAAAAAGAAATTTCACATTTTCTCAAATATCGTCTAGATCAGTGCTTCTTAAACTTTTTTCGTTCGCGACCCAATTAATGATTGTAAACCTTTTTTGCGACCCCTTATAATTTAAAATAAAGATATATAAATTTTTTGTGAAGATTTATTAATTAAGTAATAATATAAATACATATGACAAAATTGGTTACTACGGACAAATTTCCATTTGCCTAATGAGTAGGAAAACATACGACAATTATGCAATTTTATGTATTTAGATATTTTATATAAAAATTTCGCGACCCCAATATTTCGCTAGGCGACCCCAAATGGGGTCGCGACCCATAGTTTAAGAAGCCCTGGTCTAGATAAATTGGGTGTGCTGGAGCATTGTCTACCAATATCAACATTTTAAAAAACAATATTTTGAGTTTGACAATAAGTTTTCAACTCGGAAACAGAAAAATTTTATGCCCAATCTTTAAATAGAGCTGCAGTCATCCACACTTTTATTCGAACGCCAGAAAAGCGGAAGAACACTTTTTTAGTAACGCAAATCGAAATTTTAACGACGCAACTCTGAAATAACAATATTTCAAAAACAACGCAACTTCAAAAACGACGCAAATCGAGGTTTTAGTGTATAATTTCCTATATCCAAAAGTTACCGAATATTTGTTTTGAAAATAATAATCGGTTTGCTAAGAAAAACAATATTAACAACCTTAATATTATGTCGATTAAAATATCTAAGTAGAAAGTAAACAAATTGGTGTTGACATTACATTTAATATATGTATGTCATAATAAATATCAATGATAACACATAAAGCAACATGCATTATATTATAATGTTTCTATAAGGCTGATTAAGAAACGATAATCAGTTCAAAAAATCGAATTTCAACAATTGATAATCGGTTTGCCAAAAAAAGATGTTAGCAAGGTTCGTAGAATCTCTTAACGTTTTAAATGGTTCCCTCCAATTTCAAGCAAATAAATCAAGAACGTGTTTTAAATTGGAAAAACTTAAATTCTTGAAAAAATGCTATAAAATCTGTTCAACCGAAATAGTTAGGTTGTCTAACCAAAATAACTATTATTAACAAACAATTAACGTCCTCCCTCAAACTTCAGACGCCTTCATGCATTACACAACGTGTACAATACATGGCTACGCCACTTGAGCAGCTGCAAATCAAAAAAGAAATTTTATTATTATCAATTTTTGCTGGTAATGCATGATAATATGCATGAAAATAATGCATGAAAAGATTTGATATTTCTGTAATCCTTATAAAACAGATTACTTAATTTTATAAAATTTAAAAATACAAAACCACAATGCATAGTCAATTATTTTATCAAAATTTCCAAAGTTCCCGTAAACTCTAAAGAATTCTGAATTAAAACTTTAAACATTATTTTTTCAATTTTCAAAGGAAGATAAAGGAAGAAAAAACTTCTTGATCAAGATAATAGATAACTCCAACGACTTAGATTTAAGCTTAAGCTTAGATATTATTATTATTATTATTATTATTATTATTATTATTATTATTATTATTATTATTATTATTATTATTATTATTATTATTGAAAATAACTAAATAATATTTACTTGAAATAATATTATTGCACGTTGAATTTGTATGACTGGATATTACATAATCTATGTATGAATGTAAATGGCGCAATAATGTATTATTTATGCGTGTGTGAATCTTGCTCAAGATACTTGCAATATAATTACTTCCTCCGGAAGGATAATTAGTTTTTTAGTAATAATCTACCTTATGTCTCCAAAGTCTTCTAATAATAATTATTATTATTGTTATTATTATTATTATTATTATTATTATTATTATTATTATTATTATTATTATTATTATTATTATTATTATTATTATTATTATTATTATTATCATTATTATTATTATTATTATTATTATTATTATTATTATTATTATTATTATTATTATTATTATTATTATTATTATTATTATTATTATTATTATTATTATTATTATTATTATTATTGAAAATAACTAAATAATATTTACTTGAAATAATATTATTGCACGTTGAATTTGTATGACTGGATATTACATAATCTATGTATGAATGTAAATGGCGCAATAATGTATTATTTATGCGTGTGTGAATCTTGCTCAAGATACTTGCAATATAATTACTTCCTCCGGAAGGATAATTAGTTTTTTAGTAATAATCTACCTTATGTCTCCAAAGTCTTCTAATAATAATTATTATTATTGTTATTATTATTATTATTATTATTATTATTATTATTATTATTATTATTATTATTATTATTATTATTATTATTATTATTATTATTATTATTATTATTATTAAATATTTCAGAGCTACAATACTACTTATTTGGTGTAATTACATGATAATTATGGTATTTGAATTAAGAAATCATTTGGTATTTCCAATAGAAATTGGTTCGTGAAAAAACTGACATTTTACAAATTCTCCTTGACATTGATATTGCTTCTACGGTCCAATTTGGTGCATATTTGGCAATGTTAGACGTGAACAAATTTATCTAATGTAAAATATGTTCAAGTTTTGTCTGTTTATTTGTTGGAAAATTCGGATTTCTCCGGTGCGCTCTAAATCAAAGGAATGCTATATTTATCGAAAATATTAGGAAATTAATTTTTAATTTTTGAAATTCTTTTCAAAATCGATGCAACAGATGTAAAAAATGTCTTTTCATAGATTTGCACAATTTCTATTGGATTTTTGTATTGATTAAAAATTATTGGTTTTAAATTAAATTTCAATTATTTTATTTAAAAACTATCATTAAAAATTGTTAAATTAATAAAAAATGCAAATTCTTATAGATGTACATTTAGACATTTGAGAGTCAATGTTAAATTACCTGCATAGAATGAGCTCATTAAGTTAAAATTCCCATAGAAAAATTGTTTTAAAAAATAATTAAAAAGTGTGAAATGCAAGTTTAATTTTTGATATTTGTTTACAGATTGTTTACATATTAAATGCATTCAATTGTAATTATAGAGCAATTTGCAGTTCATGACAAAGTGGATTTGAGTTCTAAACAGTTCAAGCAACGAATTTTTGTTCAAAATTTGTATGATAAGATAAATTCATTAGTCAAATGCTTTAATGAACTTTTGAAGACATTCAATATTTGATGATAAAGGTTCAAGAAGAACAGAAAAGTGAAAATTGCAAATTAAATTCCTAAAAACCTGCAGTAATTCGGAAAATATATTTTTTTAAATAAAATAGTAGTCACTTTAAAATACTTTAAAAAGTTCAAAATAAAAGCTTGAACAATATTGGAAATATTGAAAAAAATTCCAAAACCATATAAGAAGTTACCAAAAAAAGGAAAGTATTGGTTGTATCTTTTGAGCTTTTTGGTTAGTAGTTAAAACAAAGTAAAACCATTTGATGATATATTAGTCTCCAAATAACTCTATGTCTTCCATACTAAAAAATAATATTCAATAGATTTAGGAATAAAAATAAAATCTTTGAAAACAGTTTCTAGTATAAATGCTTTATATAAGAAATATCAGGCTTTCAAATCATTTTCAATTTTATTCTCACTTTAAAAGAATCAGAAAACTGTAATCGTAATGATTTTAAACAAGAAATACTTTGAAAAATGAAGAAAAGAATTATATTACAATAATTTTAAAAATTCAAAATACCATTAAAATTTTAAGTTTTAGCGCTCTAAACACAGCTTTGATGTATTAGTCTGTTTGCGTGCTGCACCAAAACTTAATAAAAAGCTTTGCCGACTATAAGTCTATTCAATAAGTTTCAGTTCAATCCAATGTATTGAATTAGATTGATTAAATGTACGCGTTATTTAACGCCAGTGAAGTGTATATAACGGGTTTAAATTTTTTTTAAATTTAATATCACTTATTTTAACATATTGACTGCCAATAGGATTTTTGTAAAATGCCCAAAAAATATTTTAACGTTTTAAAGTTTAGTTTATTAAAATAGGTTGAAATATAGTTATTTTATTTGTTCTGAGATATGTTTGGGGTGAATTACAATCTATAGTTAGGTTTGTCATGTCAGCCACCCGTGTCAAAGCCGTTTCCAATACATTGGTGTCGGCCAATGTGTAAATGATATTTCGATAAACATAAATAGTCAATATTTTATATTTGTATGCAAAAAAAGTAATTTTAATATTTTGATAGCTCTTAATTATTTGTTTTGTTTTAATGAAATAATAAATAATAACTCTTTTTTATAATAATATCCTTTTCGTTAGATCAGTATGAGAAAAATAAATTCTAATAACTAGATTTAATAAATTAATAAATGTCGTTAATATTTCCTGATTTTTCTTCATCTATAATTAGAAAATAATTATCCTTTAATTTTATTTAATTTCAACATAAAATAATTTTATCAACCAAACCTATGAAATTATTCTTGTCAGATCTTTCAAATTTTAAATAATTAGTTTTGACGCCTTTTAAAAATTTTATAATTATAATTATCATTGCAATTAAATGAAAATTGAAGCATAAATTGACAATAAATCGTATAATTTTTTTTTATTTCCAAATAAAAATTTTATAAAGTATTTAATTATAAATATTTAAAATATTATTAAAATATTATCAAAATGCAAAAAATTGATTAACTTCAAAAATACAAAAATTAGATAAAATTAATATAATAATGTATTTTGTTTGTATAAAGTGATGATTTCTTGGTAGCAGCATTTATTATTTAAAACAATAAAGTGATAATTTAAACCTTTTGCTGCGAATAATGTATTTAATGAAAAAAATTTCGACTATAAAATAGATTGACAAGAACTATCTTATAGTCGAAAATTTTTTCATTAAATGCATTATTCCAGCAAAAGAACTAAATTATCACTTTATTGTATTTTGTTTTAATATTCATTTGAATTTTTAATTAAAAGGCTTTTAACCTATTTATTTTTGAAGTTATACAAAATATATGATTGTATAATTGTATAAAATAGCAGTGAAATAAAACAAAGCCCAGTTAGTCTAATAATGTAAAGAGGAGAATAAATTAGTCAAAGAGCAGTAGAAAAGAAAATCAAGGAAATTAGATTAAATAAGATCTTAAATGTGGAGCCAAATGTCAGGAGAGAGATTGGTTCGGCAATAACCATTTGTCATCCCGATTTTGAAGAGTATAAAAGGAAGGGGGAAATCAGAACAAGCTGGCATTTTTGCTCCAGGTAGGGATTTTAAGAAGAAATTAGAGACTAGGCGCAGATATTCAAAACACTGTGAAACTTATTGGAAGTATCAACAATAACTAGGTGAATATTAATAAACATTTTGACAAAGCTCCAACGCCGAGCGGAGGATCGGCCAAACTCATAAAACTTTGGTCATTGATTATTTTCTGTATAGAGAGAAATATTTTGTGATTCAATATACGTTGAGTAGTTTGTTATTTGGGATTTTCAATTAAAGGTACACGAGCAGTCAGAGAGTACCGGTTCAAATTAATAAAACCCAACATCTGAATAGATAAAGTTGCTGGATGCAAGATCAGGATTGTGCGGAGAGTGATTGTGGAGTTGTCTGAAAGGAGTCATACATCTGAATGTGTCCACGAGGTTGCTGTAGTAGTTGCAATTAATTCAGACTTTTCAACGAAATACATATAGATTATGTCACCTTGGTCTTGAAAAATTGTCAATTTCAATGAATTTTGATGACATGTTTGAGATCTCATGATCTTGGAAATCGTTTCTCCAGGGAATTTTCATTCCTTAGATTAATGTTTGTCTCGAGAACATACAAGGATAAAGGGGTTTCATTAACTGTAATAATATTTCTAAGGAATTGGTCAATATATTCATCAAAAATGAAAGGTTTTGCATAGCGTAGAGGGTGGTATGAAATGAACATCTATTGACATAGGTTGTTTGCAACTAATTCCATATTTGCTGTGTTCACAAAACAAAACAAATAATTCAATCATATTTAGATTTGACTTCTTCCACGATGCTATGCAAATGAATATTAAAACAAACTATATTTTTAAAAGCATAGATAATATACTATGATTACACAATATTATATTGTAAAAGTGATGTTATTTTTTATGGGGTAACCTGGGTACCTACATCTATAATCACAAAACGCACAAAAAAGAAGCGTTTATAATTTAATAAATAAATATCAATAGCTTATCGTCCATTTTTGCTCAAAACGAGCATTCTATCCTCACTGAGCTCACTTTAAAATATTTATAAATATAATATGATTTACTAGTTATAATTCAAAAATCTTACATCTTTTGATGTACTACAGTAAAATCTTTTTTTACACGGTCTTTTTTACACGATTTTGAAAAGTAGAAATTTTAAATTTTTTTACACTTTGTTTTTGATTTAACACGAATTCCAAAAAATATTTTTAATTATTTACATGAAATCGTGTAAAAAAGACCGTGTAAAAAATGATTTTACTGTATTTACAATATTTTAATTAATTTTTTTTATTTAAAAAGAATCAATATTTTTTATAAAAAGAAAAAATGAGGTGATTATATATCTTGTGTTTAAATGTTGGCATACTGATTAATTAATCTAACTAGAAACAAAATTCCCGAGATTAACAGTTGAAATGTCAAAATAGAGATAATTATAATATCTTCCAAATTTCCATTTCATTCAAATTGAAAATTGAAAGAGAAATATATTGGATGCGAAGTCTATTATGAAAGAAGCGAATGAAATGAAAAGCTTGCTGGTTAGACTGAAACTGTTGAAATTAATGCACCATTCCAAATTGAAACTGCTATAAGCAGAGATTTTCAACATAATATTCACGTGACATTGTTTGTGATTGCATAACATATAAACCAATCCATAATTATTTATAAATTATGTTCTTATTTTTCATTATGATATTTGTAGAGTGTAGCAACAGGGCTGTGATTTTTTAAAAAAATTGAAAAGTATTATACCATTATAATTTTGCGATGATTATTTATATAAAATGCCCTAAAATGGCAATCATTTCTCTATATTCTAAAAATAAAGTTAACCTCCATTACAAATTCAAAATATAACTGATAAATAAAGACAAAGACGACACTAAATACTAATAATTATTTTTAAATACATCCAGGTCACTTAATATTTGATAATAGAAACCTTAAATTTAATGTTCCTTACGACTTACTTAAGTCCTTCAAATCCTGTAGCACATTCTTTGCTCTATCGGCACATATGTTGGATCGAGGTGTGTCTATTGGTGATGGTGATTGACTCCAAAAGTTTATAACTGATTTTTTTTTGCTTTTTTGTACTTCTCACAAATACCAATCAGCATTTCATAGGAACTAGGCTCATATTTCTAGTCTCTGGACCAAAAGAAGCTCCAATTTATGACGAATTCAAACGTATCCACCATTCTTTGGTCAAGTCTTGTGTCCGGGCATGGCAATAAAGTCAAAAGCAGGTAAATGGTACGGGAATTCCATCTAGCATTAGAGAGATTAGGAATTATAAGAGGTAGGTTGACTTTAAGTAAATGATCATTTTCTTTGAAGTTCTTATAAACTTCAATATGGTGGTGAAGTAATTTCATGTCATCTCTCCATCCTTTACTTTGAACACACAGTGAAACACTCTTTTACAAATGTTGCTTTTAATTCATTGTAAGAAGTTTGAATCATTTTTACACAGAAATAATTAATATTTGGTGATTAAGTTTCTTTATCAAATATATCATTGAGCGCATTTTTC
This sequence comes from Schmidtea polychroa, assembly GCA_959609185.1. Taxonomy (NCBI): domain Eukaryota; kingdom Metazoa; phylum Platyhelminthes; order Tricladida; family Dugesiidae; genus Schmidtea; species Schmidtea polychroa. The sequence goes on along the minus strand of CAUHTR010007355.1, from coordinate 65,008 downwards.
AAGACGGTATTAAGTATCCAATAAAACGGTATCCAATAAAACACCGGTTCTTCTAACCCTGCAGAATTTACAGCTCTCTAAAGTCTGAAAAGGACACCTGTTTTCTTACCAATGTTGACAGCAGTTGTGTCTGCTACAATCATTTTAATTGAATGCAATAGATTAAACTCATTAATAACATTCATAATTCCGTCAAAAATTGACACAGCTTGTCGACTTGATAAAATAAGGACACCTATACGGACTTCTTGGTCTTTATTTTTTATCAATATTACCTGATGCTTAACTCCTTTTCTATCAACGTTATCCGTGATGTGCTTGCCATCAAAATGGAGGCTCCAGTCTTCCTTTTGTAATTCCTGTTGATATTTTTTTTAGTTTGTCAGCGGCATTGATAGTTGCCCTGTACACTCCGGAAACTGACGGCGATGGCATGTTTATTGTCGATTTTTCTTTTAAAGTTTCACAAATATATGTAGTTTTTCTGATAGGTACTTGTGTAATGGCAACAATATATAGAGCCGCCTTTGTATCGATATATATATATATATATATATATATATATATATATATATATATATATATATATATATATATATATATATATATATATATATATATATGTCTTCTTATTTCTCAAAGGACTATCACTTTCGGATGAAATGTCCAAAGCCTTATCTTTATTAGAACTAGAGTATTCGGACACAGAACATTGCAGATGTTGCACCAAACTGATTACTATTTTTCTCTTGGAGGGATGTATTTTCGAATTGTGAATGTGGTTGGTACAAAACCCTATTTTGGCCATTGATTTTAATTTTAAGTCATAAGAGTCTTTATCTTCTCTGCATAGCCAAGACTTTAACTGACGTTATGTTACACTGTAGAAAATTTATTTCACTTTTGGCTTGTGATTTTTACCGCATTCTGCTAGTAATTGTGTGTATTCATCGAGCAATATATACATTTTTTTGCATATAGCAGATTTAATATGGAAAAAGTGTATTAATTTCAAGCGTGATTAAACAATTTGTGAAAAATTAAAGTGAAGTCTTCAATTAAACAAACAAATTTGTAGAGTTGGTTACTCATTTTTTTTCTACGTAACTTAAATTCTTTCAAATAACCCAAATGCATTACGCCTAATTAAAACAAATAATTTCAAAGATTTTTAGTTTAAAAATTAAAAAAAATATTCGAAAAATATATTACGTTGATCACTGAATATTTATAAATTTCAAATTATTTGGAATCTTTTTCTAATTTGTAATTTTTAACATATTCAAAATATTTATTGGTAAATAGAAACCAATAAAATTTAATAAATATTTACATTTTTATTAAGTATTTCCCCTCCTGTCACCAATTGCTGTTATCAACTACGGTTGGCTCTTCCATGGAAAAAAGGATTTCTTCAATTTCCATTTTTAAATCATTTGCAATTTTTAAAGAATGCTCAACACCGTGATCAAAGGTTTTGGCAATTTTTTTCAGAGCATTTGAAATATCCTTCCAGTTTATTCCATCGTGAGATGATATTTTAGTGACTTGAGTCGAACTTTTAATATACCTGGAATCTCGAAATTTTGGATTGCAAGATAATTCACGCATTAATTCCTCTTCTTCTTCATTATTAAATTCTGATGAAGTTCTTGGTGGTTCCTTAAACTCTGCCGATTCCTTTGATTCGTCTATGCTCGAATGTGTTAAGATATTTTCACAGATGTCATATCCTTCCACTAATATAAATAATCTAAATGATTCCCAATCTTTGCCAAAGAATAATTTTTTTATTCTTTCGATTTCATGAATAATATAAGAAATGTTTTTCTGAATTGGCGATATAAAATAGCATCTCACAAGGGGATCAGTCAATTTCACTAAATTCTCCACACAGTCAGCCTCGACATATTCGTTAGCTTGCAATTTGTACGGAGATTGAGGATCATTGGTAAAAATGCTTATGTATGCATCTGACTTGTACATCGAATCTTTATCGCTGGGATTCGTTTCGAAGTTTGTTTTATTCTTTTCTGACCAGGTGACATCAAGGATCCGTCCACTACTGTCAACATTTGTTACTTTAAATGGTTTGTTATAATGACTAATATTAGGCGTAGATTTGGAATTCGATAACGTATTTATGGGTACTTGAACATCTTTTTTATCAAAAATAAATTTATATGGAGCTGACGTTCCCGAGAAGTAATTAGAATTCTCAAATTTGACGTTTATTTCACAATTTTCGGAGGAATATCTATTTGACTTGTTCGGTTTATTTGTTACTTGGGTCATTGCAAACCGGGATTTCCATCTATGGGTTCGATTCGACATAGTTGGATTGAAATTATTTCAAATTACTTATTTTCTAATGATTGTTTTATTGATCATTATTATGTAAAATATATTGTTTTTAGTTATTAAAATATTATCACACCAACAATTGTTTAAATCCATACACCAACTGTCAATCCTAGGTGGTGAACTGGAATTCTTTAAGATTTCTTTAATAAAACAAAAATCAGAAATTTATACAAACTCCGGGATCAAAACATGATGATTTAACTGTTAACTTTTGTTTTTTTGATTTTATAATAGATTTACTTTTTTTACTTTTGATTTTTACTTTTGATTTTATATTTTATATATTTTTATATTTTTGATTTTTATTTACTTTTGATTTTATAATAGATTTTTTTATAATTTATTCACCATTGATAAAATTTTATTTGTATTGTATAGTGGAACCCTCGATTAACGCGGATTCGATTTAACGCGGTTTATAGTTCGTTACCAAGAATCAATTAGCGCGGCAATCTGGCAAAAATTTCGATAGAAACTAGATAAAAAATAAAATTCTTCGCGTTGGGTCAGTGGTTAATTCAAATTTACAAATTGGCTTTTTTTTAATTTAAGGCAGATTCTAAATACATTATGCACGTGATTACCAATGACCTATGTCCAGCTAATCTGGTGTTCCAAGTTTAGACAGTTGACACCACCGAAAGAGCAATCGCTTAGAAATTGTAATGAATTCTCGATTTTGTCTATGAAATTTTATTTTTTCCGATTTCCTTATGTTGAGGATACCTAAAGATAAATAGTATAATAAAAAAATAAATTACCTGGGGGAAGATCGTCATGACAAACGGGACGATCTATGGGAACTCGAAAAAGAAAACGGGAGTAAAATAAGAGAAATGAGGAAGATGAATGAAACAAAAGAAATTAGACAAACAAAAACAAAGGTCAGTACTAATTAATTAGTACAAAGGAGAAAAGAAATTTCAAATTCCAGAAAAACGAAATTTGGGAAAAGACGTGTCTTGACAGCTTGTCAAAGATAGAAAGAATTCAGACCAAAATAGAGATTAAAAAGGGAGACAAAAGTTGAGAAAAAAACCGAGACGATAAATTAGACAAGTCAGACGAAACTTTAGTGGAAAACGATTTGTGAAGAATAATAGTCAAAAGAAAATATAATTGTGAAGAATAATTGTTGGAGAAGATTTGCGGAAAAGAATTAGTTAAGATATAAATGAAGAGAAGTTATTTGAATATTTGAATAAAGTTGTGAAGAAGATCAAAGAAAACAACCAACTCAAAGTCCCAGGCGATAAACTAATAAGTAGTTAGTGATCTTTCAATCCGGTGTTGTACACGAGTGTTATTCTTCACTGAGTGTTACAATAAGCTTTGTATAGTCACCGAGTCCTTCAAATCCTGTAGCACATTCATTGATCTCTCGGCTCATATGTTGGATCGATGTGTGTCTATTGGTGATGGTGCTTGACTCCAAAAGTTTATAACTGTTTTTTTTTGCTTTTTTGTACTTCTCATAAATACCAATCAGCATTTCATAGGAACTAGGCTCATATTTCTGGTCTTTGAACCAAAAGAAGCTCTACTTTAAGACGAATTCAAACGCATCCACCATTCTTTGGTCAAGTCTTGTGTCAGGGCATAGCAAAAAGTCAAAAGCAGGTAAATGGTATGGGAATTGATTGTCAGTGTAAAGTGAAAATTATTTGTGATTATCAATAAAGATTGCTGTTGTCAATTGTTATTTGTTGGTCAATCAAAGACACGCTTGGAGTCAGAGAAACAATTCAATAAATTTAAATTTCACCAACGACCCAATAACCCAACACTTCCTAAAATCACAAAATTTCATATTTTTATATTATTATTTTTATTCTTCTTATTTATTAAAAATCTTCACTGTGAATCAGTAATGATATCGATGTTTTACTATTCTTATTCTTTTTCTTATTCTTCTTATTATTATTACTATTATTATTATGAGGATTTATAATTTTACAAAATAAAATTAGAATGTGATTTTAAAATGTGGAAATTTCAAGTCGGATTTAAAAATTTATAAAAAAAATTTATAAAAATTTATTTATAAAAATTATGAGGAGAAATTAACGAAGAAAATACTTGAGGATTTATTTTAAAATTTTACTAATTTATTATTATTATTATTATTTTCATCGTGAATGTTATATGTCGAAATAAGATGTGTTTATGGTCATTTTAATATTTATTTAAATAAAATTAACTCATTATTTCCAATAAATATAATTTAAGCTAGTCTCAATTGAAATAATAATAAACAATCGTATATTATTTAGTCGGCAAATTTTCATTAATTATTTAAAATCTTTTTATTATTTATGAATGAATTTCCGTAGATTTTGAGAAAAACATAAAATTGAAAAATATTAGTTTTATTCTTATGATATTGTGTGAATGTTTTTCTTTGTGTAAATATTTTTTTATTGTTAGGGCAATTTTGTATTCACTTAAAAGAATTCATTTAATATAATTATATCAGAATAAAGGATGTTTCAAAATTAGTTGTCTATTTCATGTAAATGAAAAAATTTATTTTAAAAAAATATTTAAATGACTAAATTAAATAAATAAAACGACTGAGAAAGATGAATGTTGAAGTTTTTCGGAAAGCAGAATAATGAAAAAACCCCATATATACTAAAAAACAATTTTCAGAAAATGAATTAATTAAATTATAAAAAAGAAAAGATCATTATTAATCAATAAGAGTAAATTGTAAATAGAAGTTGGAAAACTAAAACAAAAAACAAAAGGAAAAAGATTCTTTTCTTATCTCGACAGCTGTTATGTCTGTTTATAACACGCTTGTCCGATTTTATAAAAATCAACGAATTCCTAATTATTAAATATAATTATTAATTATAATTATTGACCATTAATTATAAAAATATGTTCTATTAGTTAAGGTTCACTAAAATTGAATGGGCCTTGGTAATTTGCTTAAATTGTGGAATTTTATGTGGGATTTTTTTCATTTTTTACCAGTTGTTGAAATACCTTGGGTCATTTAATTTTGGTGATCCTTATCTAAAAGAATATATTTTTAGTCATTAATAATTAACTTATTAAAATAACAATAATTAGTTTAAAAATATCAGTGATAATTTGTTATTTGTATCGAGACCCGCAAAATATAATATAATAGATATTGTGGTAAAACTTAAGCACTGAAGTAAGAATCAGCTTATTTAATAAATTTGTACTATGAATGTATTTTTGAACTTAAATATTCATAAACTAGTTAATTGCAAGGCGCCTAAGGCGCCCGTTGACAAATCATAAAATAAATGAACAGTTTGACATACTAAATATTTATTAAAAATTCAATACAAAAAAAATTGTATTCTTAAGCAATTTGAAAATTATTTCTGTTATATATATGGAATGAAAAAAAATTGCCAAAAAAATTGTTTTTATTGAAGAACTTCTTGAAAAACTACTTTTAAAACTGCTTTTAAATCCTAATCTAAATCATTTACAAAAATATCATAATTTTCCCCTTAAATTTCATGCACACAGATCTAGTCAAACACACACAGATTTACTCATGTTATTGCGCAAATACTTACTATGAACTACACGATTGATAATGGAATAACTATAATGATGAAGATATGAAGCGATGAAAATTAAAGTTCTGTAAAAAAATTCATGATGATTCAGTTTGAATTTTCAATTTGAATTTTTACTTACATTCATTTGAGAAATTAAATTTAACTTTGTGATAATAAATATTGTTGTAAAGAATGCCTAAAAGTAAATTCAAGTTATTTTTGATTGCGTCGATTAATTTAATTTATACTTACATAGAAAAATCGAATTAATTTTTATTTTGCAAAATAAACTTAGAAAGCGCTTTTTCAAAACTCGTTATTCGTGTAAAAATTCTATGATAGCATTAGTGAGAGAGAGAATTTTTTTATGATATTGTTAAGATCAACCAATCAGCGAGCGTTATAGAATCAGTCAGTGAATCAGTGATGAGCGTAATTATATAATAAAAATGTGCTAAACCTTTATAATTTTGTTACAAAATGTCTGACATATTACATGTTACATATTATCTAATGAATGTATTTATTAATTATTATAATAAATATGGCAATGATGACCATTTCAGTAAGTATAGAAATAGAATATTTACTTAAAGATCAGGTCTAATATATCAGATTTGTTTTAATGCAGAAACATTTACTGAAAATGTATTATAGTATCATCAAATGAAAAAATAATGAGAACTTCTTTACAAATTAACAACGATAATTACTTGTGAACTCAAAATTTCAGATTATGTCAACTTTTCTCTATTGAGTATAATGAAGATTCTGAAATTGTTTGCATTAACTTATTTGGATACCAAATTCAATTTTGTATAAGTTCACTTTGCGTCAAAATCCTAATTAATTACAAAATGAATAAACATTCATGAGGGAAATGCATTTCAATAAACATAAATAATAATCTGGAAAAGTAAATCATAATTGTAATATATATTTGGTTTTATTATTATAATTATTATAATTATTATAATTATTATTATTATTATTATTATTATTATTATTATTATTATTATTATTATTATTATTATTATTATTATTATTATTATTATTATTATTATTATTATTATTATTATTATTATTATTATTATTATTATTATTATTTATCTTAGACATCAGCTTGTATTCATGAACGTTCTCAAATTGGATATCTAAAAGAAAAATTAACATACCCTATATTTACTATATCAATAAAATATGTTTCTCTTTTTCAAAAAAAATATTAAATTACTTTTCCTAGATCTCGTGATTAAATAAGGATATATTAAAATTAAAATTGCCAATGTTTTGACATATATTAGAAAAATCAATTTTTAAGATCTCCAAAAATTTTGGAAAAGTTATAATATATAAAATAATTGTTAACAAAATTATTTTATGATTTTTTTGATTAAAAATGATTTGTTATTGGAACTTCTGGTGTTTTTATGTTTCATATTTTGTAGAAATATTAATAAATTGAGAAATTTTGTAGGAATAATTCAAAATTAGATTGTGGAATATATTTACTATTATTACTCAATATTGTGCGATCTTATAAATCTAAGTTTTCCATAATTTATTTCTTACATATATTTGGTTATTACATATTGATCTCTCCAGTGTATGTGGCATTACACCAATTACATGTAAACTGATAAACGAGATCGGAACACAATTCAACCGGAGTTTTTGACTTATTAATAAACATATTGCGTAAATTCCATGAAGTTGACATTATCCTATAGTTTAAATTCCTTAACTGCTTTCTTAACTTCACTTTATAATCCTTAAAACCTTCTGAGTACGGCAATACTAACACAAATTTAGGCTCATCATCCTTGCAATTATTATGCAATTATTATCTATAAATAATTTATTTGCATATTGAGTAATTACTCTTGATTTAATAGATTTTCTGTTAAAATCACCTTGTTAAAATTTCAATGGGATTTGGATTATATACTAATATCATAATCTATAAAAAATTACCCTTCTTTCCATAAAACGAGTCTCAACTGAGTATATACAGATATGTCTGAAGTTCATACAATAAATTAATTAATCCAGAATAATTGTATCTATTAAAATTGATTTCGATAAAAATTACTATTAGAAGCTGCTAAAACATCTTCTAAATTATTTTTTAAATCCGGTTCAAAAGTTAACGACATAATTCCAAGTATTTATTATATCACATATTATATAATTTTAAACAAATTTTCAGCGTTGAATAAAATATTTTCAAAACCATTTATTTTCAAAACAATTTATCAAAATATTTCAATATTTAAAACATATTTATTTAAAAATTTTTCATTAATAAAACTTCTTTTTTAAAAAGCTATTTTAATTTTTAATTCAAAAATTTCAACTTAAAAAATCTAATTTAAAAATTATTTAAAGGTTATTTTAATAATTATTTACAATTTAAAATTATTTTGATAAATCATTGAAATATTTTACTCTTGGCTGAAAACACCTCACAATCACTTTTAATGTTTTAATATTCCTCTTATCAGTGTCGCACTTACTATTATTTTAGTTCTATGTTATTATTAATATGAAACCAATGTTTCAGTATTTTCTGTCTACTTTTGTGTAAACTTGAAATTTTTATTATCCTGATACATGTTACTTTAACTGATGACAACTGAAAAACTGGACTATCAATAAAAAAGCAAAGATACCAGAAGTGAAAATATTTATGTTCATAATATTCCAGATTTTAATGTCCACAATAAATATAAATAAGAAAACTTCCGTGTGGATACTCTACTTACAAGATCTCCTAGAATTATTGATAAATATGTGTTAGAATTCTGTAATCAAGGGAAAAAAGACACAAGTCACTCAAAAATGAGATTTTGTAACTACAATAATTCGCCTTTACTTACTTGCTTACTTCTATATATCTTACGTCTGATAGAATTACTTCTATATATGGTTACTTCATTCTTGAGCATTACAAGAAACAATTAGAATATATGAAATAAAGTTGGCAGGATTTTAATAGAATTGCAATGTTTTACATTTGTAATTATCACTAATTATTACTAAAATATCAAGAAATAAAATTATAAAAAATAATATATATATAAACTGAATGAAGTGGTTTCTTTTGGCTCTATTGAGAAAAAAAATAATAATTTTCATTTTTAATTTTTTAAATTTAATTTTTTTAATTTAATTTTATTTATGATCAATTACTTCTAATCAAACATATTTGATTAACAACTAAATAAATCATTTAACTCAAAATTATTTATTATAATATTTGGCCGAAACAGTAAAACTATTTAACGTGTTTATTTAAAGTTTTCACTGCTGTGAAACTTTCTTAAAAACAAAAAAAAGTTTTACAAAATAAATTAATGCTTATTTTTCAATTTATTTTCATAATATAATAACAGACATGAAAAAACCATGTAAATAATCTTTTAGAATTTAGAAAGAAAAAATCAAATTTTTTAATGTAAATTGTTTTAATATTTTATCGATTGATGTCTGAGCAGACATTTCCCGTATATGGATGACTTCGTTTTAATGGGTTGGTTTAATTTACTTTTTTAATAAGGAATTTCATTAATAATAATAATAATAATAATAATAATAATAATAATAATAATAATAATAATAATAATAATAATAATAATAATAATAATAATAATAATAATAATAATAATAATAATAATAATAATAATAATAATAATAATAATAATAATAATAATAATAATAATAATAATATAAAAGTAATGATTTCCTTAAGGCAACCGTGCTTAAATGTTAAACAAGTAAATGATAATATAAACCTTTAATTGCGAAGTATAGATTTAATAAAATGAAATAAGTTTCGATTATAATAATAATTATCATGTGAAGCTGGGATTGAGATAATCTTTAGAAGCTTTTATCATCACAAAGCGAAAGGCATTGTTGAAAGACAGTTCCGCACAATATAATATATATCAAGGCGTGTGAAAAGAAAAAAAGTAACTTGATTGAATACCAAAAATGAAATAGACAAAAAACGCAGAAGTGCAAAAAACAACAGGCGTTATATTTAGAAAAAAATTGATATGATAAAATGGAACAAGAATAGTGAAATAAATCAGAAGATTTAAAATTTTCAAGTTGAAACAAAACACTGAGGATTATGAATTGAAAGATGGAATTTTGATCAAACAGGAAATTAGAAATAAAAAAATTAGGTAAAATTGCGATAAAGAAAATACATCAATTAATTAATACAATCATTTATTAAGCGATGTAAATGGGAATACAACAGTTAGAAATGTTGAGAAGACCACATATTTTTTAAAGAAAACTTAAGAATTGAAATTATTTTAAAATTAAATTAAAAAGTAAATTAAAACAAATTTTTAAAATTTAATATATAAGCAACCGTTTCAAATTTAATTTAAAATTTAATTAATATTTTTATAATTAGTCATTTTAATTAAATAATTCAAATTTTTATAAAAATACTGATCAGTTTCTCCATTTATTTATTTTGATTGGATGTGGGATTTCAAACAATTCAAATTGTTAATTTTTGTAAACTCTTGGCAAAAAATAAAACTTTGAATCCTTCGAGACTGAAATGAATCGGTAATCGAAGAAATGAGTTTTTTTATTTTCATTAATTAAAAATTACTGATCCTTAATATTTTTTTGAAAATTTGGCTTCCTTAGTTATATTTATATTATTGCATGCTGAATGAATTTATAAAATGAAGGCCAAATCAGAAACATAATTGCGCAAAATGGGATAAATAATTCTCAGCTGGAATGAGTTTCAATAAGATATTTAATTATTTAAAAATTAAAATATGTTTTGATTTACTATTTGGCGAAATTTTTTTTCGGTCTTCTGTGAATTGTTAATTGTAATTCTAGCAAAATTCCTCACAAATTAGTGGTTTCCTTTTGTTTTAATGAATCTTAGTTTTCTCAGAAAAAACAACTTTCGAAAAATTGACATTTCAATATTTATTATTATTATTTTATTAACATAATTAAATTTAATTTATTGACTAATCAGAAGATGTTATTATACGTTCAAGCCCACTATAGAATTGGCCTATAACTACCTTAGATTCGTGCAACCAACAAGTGTTGATTCAAAAATGGCGTTTTCGGCTGCAGGGATTTTCTGCACAAAAATACGGTCACGATTAAAAGATGAAAGACTAAATGCGTTATGTTTTTAAGAGTGTTTTTTAATAAGTTAAATTAAAAAAAAACTTTAATAAAAATTTGCATTGTTTGATTTTTATCGATTTTTATCGATAAATCGATAAATGATAAAATGTTTATTACATTTTATTACATTTTAGGATATTTTACAATCACTATTGAGGACATTCGGATTTCCCCAGAGTTTCTGGAACCATGTAGATTCCAATATATAGTTCTTTCCTTCCATGACACCCTATTACCAGTGAATTAATACATGACTTCTTAAGTTCATCTGGATTTCAAATACTTTGCATTAGAATTACAAAATACCATAGAAATTATCTTTATAATGAAATTTTAAAAGTATTGGATAATATTTATAATATTAAAATTTGTTAGGGTTACACAAAAAAACATAAAATAAATGACAAATGGAAATTTTTAATAATTAATTGAAGTAATTAATAATAAAGTAATTAATAATTTAATAATTAATTAAAAGTAAAAAATCAATATTTTTCGGGGGAGTGCTAAACTGTGGCAAATTAAGATGAAGACGAATAAAATAATTTTAAAATGATGGCAAGTCCTGGAGAGGCATAACAAAAACGAATTTATTGATATAATTTATTATGCTAGGAAAACTCATCAATCATTGAGAAAAAACGGGAGTTTATATTTTTTCTAAGTTAACTAAGCTACAAATGATGAAGAAGCTGAAGTTGTAAAAACATCAAAGACAATTCAATAAATAAATTTATAATTTTACATCGAGTCTTAAATATACATTTAACAATTAATTTTTTAATTGAAAAGTAGTTAATTAATGTAATTTTATTACAAATTCAAAGCAAAATCAATTTAAATAAAACAATTTTTTGATTTCTTCATTTATTTTTATTAAGAATGACTTGATAAACAAAATAAATTTATAACTGCAGCTGTTGTTTTAATGTAAACAGCTGTTTTGTCAATTTGTTATATTTAATAATGAAATTTTGTGGAAATTAATTAATCGCTAATTATTTTACATAATTTTTGCAAGACTTGATAATTTTAAAAATCAAAATTATCTCTCAATCCGAAATAAATTCATAATTCAAAGAAATGAAAAATGAATTGTAAATTATTTATAATAATTTGTTTAATTGCGATATTTTCAACTTTCACACTAATTAATTACAATTAAAAAAAATTTATTAAGATATAACAGATACGTGGTGCTTTTAATAAGTGCTGGGAATACCCCATAAAAATATTAGTAATTTAACAATATTCTAATGTAATCATTATATTTTATCTATCATTACAAAAATATAGTTTGTGTTAATATTCGTCGGTATAGCAGTGTTGAAGGGAACATTTTCAATTTAATAGTCGAATCATACTACATTCTCTTTAATATAGAAGTGAGATCAAATTCTTTGTTTTGTGTGGAAATAACAGTCAGCAAATATAAAATGAGTTCCGAACCATTTTTGACAATTTATATCCCTCTCTTACCACAATCTACGATTGGATTATCCAGTTCAAACGTGGTCGCCAGTCAGTGTTTAATGATGAGAAAGTTGGTTGTTATTGTAAATTTTCTGACCTAAAAAGATAGGAAAGTTTGCGAATTGTAAAGAACGCCAAATATCTCGCAAACGTTGAATTGAATGCAAGTCATGCTGAATGAATCTGATGTAAGAAAATTGGCATCCAGATTCATCACACAATTTCTTACTTCTAAGATATGTGAGAACCGGAGTGCATGCTGCCAGGCAAACCTTTTGATTTTTGATGAACATAGTGGCCAATTTCTCAGAAATATCATCACTGTGGATGAAACACATCTATCCATGTATGTCCCCTGAAACAAAGCATAAGTTTAGCGAATTTATCTGAAGAAACGAGTTCCAGGAAGCTGAGATCTAAAATCATTGATATTGAAATTTTTTTCAAGACCAAGGTGACATTGAACCGAAAGATTCGGCATTGATCAAACAGGAAATTAGAAATAAAAAATATAAGTAAAATGGCGATAAAGAATATACATCAATGGAGTTATATATTAAACGATGTAAATGGGAATACATCAGTTAGAACTGTTGAGAAAACCACATATTTTAAAAAGAAAATTTAAAAATCAAAATTATTTTAAAATTAGATTAAAAAAGTAAATAAATATAATAAACAGTTTTAAATTTATTTTCAAATTTAATTAACATTGTATTTATTAAAAAGCTTGACTATGAATCAGTAAATATATTGAAAAACATTAATGTCAATACAATTTATCAATACAATGTCAATGGAAAAGAAATCAGTGGTGAAAGTTGATAAAAAAAGTTATTATAATAAATTTAATTAATGTTTTATAATTAGTAATTTTAATTAAATAATTCAAATTCTTATAGAAATATTGATTAGATTCTAAACGATAGTCAAAAATTGAAATCTAAAATTTATAAAAATAACTTAATCAGAACAATATTCTACTGCAGGGGTTTCAAACTCGGTTTATACAGAGGGCCACATTTACTATAATTGCACATCATGTGGGCCGCATTATATATATATATATATATATATATATATATATATATATATATATATATATATATATATATATATATATATATATATATATTTCATATCCTGTTTTTCTGTACCACCGGACGCTCTTCGCTTACTTTTCTTTGCTTTAAATACATGATTATAAGTTCAGAAAATAAACCCAATATAAATAATAATATAAATTTTATTTTTAAGTTTTGTTTTGTTTTTTTGTACTGATATATCAAGTGGGCCGCAAGTTTGACATATCTGTTCTACTGGCTTGAGTTAGAAATCGTCTGTTTCTAATTGGTTATTTCTTGCAGCAAATTCTTTTTGTCAAGTGTAAATCTTTAAGTTAGAATTGATAATCTGATTGGTACAATCAGACACAAAATTAGTCACAGTAAACAATAGATATACGAAATTAGATGCAAATAATTTCATTGAGATAAATATGAATTTAACGAAGTTATTTTAAATTGAACTTATTGAAATCATTAAGACCTCGACATTGTAAATAGAATCCAAAAAAATGAAGTAGAAGCGGTAATGTTTATCTGAGTAACTAACCATATTTGAAACACGTCGACTTCCATATTGAGTCTTTCAACAATTTAGACGTTTGTTCTGGAAAGAAAATTGTTTACCAAACGCGATTTCATTCACGTAAATTACAGATCTCAGATCAATTAAAGTGTTAATAGTCAAATATTTGGTATTCTAATTAAAGTTTTATTCGGGTAATTTAAACAAAATATGCTAAACTCATCATATGAATTTTATAAAATGCAAATAAGAGAAAATTGACATTAAGAAAAATTTCATTAAATATCGTTATTAATTACTAAAATATTTTTCCAGACACTGGAAATATTTGAAAAATGAATTAATTTATTAAAATTTATTTTAAATTTAATCAAAAAGCCATAAATACCTTTATTCATTAACGAAATATGAGTACTCGTAGGTTATTTTATATTTAATTCTTAATGGTTACCGCACTTTACCGCACTAAATAATGAAAAAACTAACATGTTTTAAAATTATAGACTTTCTATATGAATGTAGTTTTGATTTTCTAACCACTGAAAATTTACTGTCTTTTTATGTTCCAATGCCCTGAAGAGATTTAACATTCGCATCATCTGGTTTTTCTTTTTGAATTATCTTGACAAGATATATCAAATATCTTAAATTTACATTTTAGCATCATAAAAAAAAGTTTTCATAATAAAGTTGTTCTGAAAATCTGTATTACACAAGAGTTTCGAACCTTTTAGTAAGAAAATCAAAGTTGTCATCAATATCTTTGTGAATTAATAACAATTCAGGTACCAATAATTCAGCAAAAATGAATGAGAAATTAAAATATTTTGTAATTTTCAACAAGAATTCAATAAATAAAAATAATAATTAATGTAATGAAATAGTGTTAAATTGATAGGATAAATAAATACACAAAAAATAATTAGTAAATTTTACAAAAACGAATAATTACAAAAATAATAATTAGACAAATAATTACATATGATTATTCTTGTCATCCTTAATATTGCGTCAAACCTCTTTATTTGATATATCAAAATAAACTAGCAAATGAAACTATCCATTTTTAATTTGCCCTTGCATTTTAGTCCATTAAAATAACCTAAGGCTAAGAAGGTGCATTTTTAAATTGTCAGTCTAACAAATATTTTTACTAATTGAATATAAATATTTTTTCAAAAAACTGAAAGAAAAAAAAAGTTAAATTTTTATTATTTAACACAGAAAACCACTTAAGATAGTTCATTATAAAAGAAAACAGACTTAAATGAGTTTAAAAAGAATTAATAAAAATATATAAAGTAGATGGAACATGAATATAGAAGTACCAAATTATTTAATAACAAAATTAACACATGTACACATTGGCCCAAGCCCAGAACAAGGTCTAGAGGTCTAGAAGAAAACGTTAGCAAACTACTCTCGACAAATTTTAAGGAGTCTTATTAATATTATTCTAGGAGTTCAGGAATATAAATAAATTATTATCTAAGTGTTTTTATATATCCAAAAACTTTCCCATATTTCTTTTTCCAACATTTCAATACTTTTCTCAACGTTCCAAATGGATGTCAAGACTTTGAATTTTGGTAAATCCTTTACCCATAACCATTTCGAGCTTCGTGTCGAATTCTGGAAATGATCCATTTCCGCAAGCAAAAATTTCCGTGCAATATTGACCTGTTTCATCATAATGATTTTTATTATTGATATACAGAGATTCAACAAAAGGATGAAATAGACTATCAGGATTTAATTTACAATTTAGAATGCAAAATTAAGGTAAGAAACCTTGAAAATATTGATCATTTTATCTTATTTATATGAATATATATATATATATATATAAATGTATAAATAATTTTGTTCAAATTTACTAATTCTAAGCAAATAAAGATCATGTGAAAAAAATAAATTATTTTTAAAAATAAAATGTATATTAGTCGCATGTTTAATGGTAAATTAATTTTTTTTATACATTCGATTTCCGACGGAGGAATATTTACTATAAAGATTAACTCTGGGATTTAATTAACAATATATATTTATTTTATTTTTTTTTAATATTTCATTTATTTTCAATATGAAAAAGTATAAAAAATTAATTGTATATGCAATTTTCTAAGTATAAGTGTTTTATTGTGATGGATATACCAAAAAATATTTAAATAACATTTTAATTCAAAATTATTTAAATTTTTGTTAAACTATGAAATTTTTAAATATAAGTTAAATTTAGAACAAAATCAATTTTATTTAAAAGAAAGGGAAAATTGATAGGATAATTGATAGAAATTATTAACGGAAAATCCAAATTATCAAATAGAATAATGAAATACATTATAAAAAAATTGATTTCAAATAAATTAAATTTTGAAAGAGTTATTGGGAAAGTAAATTTTTCATAAATGAAAAAATAATAAACAAAATTATTTACTTATTTTCAGTAAAAATTCTCAATTCATCAATCACTTATGTTTCATCATTTCACCGGTGTCTGTCTGGACTAAAATTTTCAATTCATAGAAGAAAATCAGGAAAATATTAATGTTATTAAATAATAATTTTTTAAATTAATAATAAATTTTAATATAATTATAAAATATAATTTATATGTTTATGATCAATTTATAATAAATTTAGTACCCAAATATCACGAAACGAATTTGGTTTAAAATTTTATATTTCTGATATAAATGTCTTTTAATAATAATAATAATAATAATAATAATAATAATAATAATAATAATAATAATAATAATAATAATAATAATAATAATAATAATAATAATAATAATAATAATAATAATAATAATAATAATAATATTAATAATAATAATAATAATAATAATAATAATAATAATAATAATAATAATAATAATAATAATAATAATAATAATAATAATAATAATAATAATAATAATAATAATAATAATAATAATAATAATAATAATAATAACTAATATATTTTCACATTAATGTCTGTTAGACTATATATCAAAATAATATATAAGTTACTGTAATTTAGAATCACGATATTTCGGCACAGCTCTTATCAAACCAGCAAATCATAAGATAAGTCTTTTGCAGCAAAATGTGTAATATATGTAAAAAAAGTTGGATTATAAGATAGTCCTTCTAGGAATTTAGATGTTTCAAAATTCAAATGCTTACTGCTTCTTCTATTATATTTTTTCGATTATTATTTATTAAGGTTGGCATTGATTCTTACTCCTCGTGCTTTTTATCTTAATTGATCAAATAAGACTAAGCACAGGATAATTTAAAGGATAATTTCCATCAAAGTGTTTTCAGCTGAGAGTTAAATATTTTAATGATTTATAAAAATAATTTTAAATTGTAAATAATTTTAAATGGTAAATAATTGACTATTTAAAATAATTCTTAAATTTTTAAATTAAAAAAGCTTTTTAATAAAAAATCATTTTTTGAATAAATATATTTTAAATATCGAAATTTTTGTAAATGGTTTTTGAAATATTTTATTCAACGCGGAAAATTTGTTTGGAAATTATACAATATTTCATTAAATAAGTACTTGGAATTATGTAGTTAACTTTTGAACCGGATTTAAAAAATAATTTAGAAGATGTGTTAGCAGCTTCTAATAATAATAATAATAATAATAATAATAATAATAATAATAATAATAATAATAATAATAATAATAATAATAATAATAATAATAATAATAATAATAATAATAATAATAATAATAATAATAATAATAATAATAATAATAATAATAATAATAATAATAATAATAATAATAATAATAATAATAATAATAATAATAATAATAATAATAATAATAATAATAATAATAATAATAATTTATTAAAAAGAGAGCTTGAAGACTATAAATCATTAATATATCGATGTTTTTTAATACTCACGATTTTTCGGCACTGCCTTTTTCAAAATTCGTGAGTATCAAAAAACATCGATATATTACTGATTTAGTCTTCAAGCTCTCTTTTTAATAAATTCATTGGAAAAAATAATCAGTGGTGAAATTGGTAAAAAAGTTCTCATAATAATAAAAATAATAATAATAAATATCAAAATCAAATGGTAATAACTATTATAATAAAATTGCAGTTAATTTTGTTTAAACCTTATAATGTAATGCGATAACATTTTATGTTCTTCATGTCATATGAAATAAATTTCAAAAATTTTGACATTTCTACTTTAGGTAAACTAAAATTACAAATAATTACATAAATATATCTTTTCACAAATGAGAAAAGAATGAAAGGAATATGATTCGCAGTAATTGCAAAATACCATATGAATTTCCCATGAGACATATGTCAAAATACATTTACAAATACTAGTAAATATTATATTATTGGCAAAATTAATAATTTCATTTAATTAATTTTATGGAAAACCTGTAAATATATATAAAAAATGCCATAGGAAAAATAGCATTCCTTTAATTATAATATAAATATATTAATAGAAACTGGTCTTTGACTGCAGCTAACACAATAATTACCTAATATAAATTTTATTTATTAAAACAAAATAAAGTTAAAATATCTTTTAATAATGATAAACTATATTTTAATACCTAGACAATGCATTTTACTAGAAAATGAGGAGAGATGGTGGTGAAATAACATACATCGACATACCTATTTGCATGGAGTAAAATGTATAACATTAAAAAATATAAGTTTATTTTGTAGAAAAAAAGCGAATCTGTGTGTTTATTTTTAATATTACATAGAATAAAATAATTTATATGGAAATTGATAAAGTGATAGAAAAACTAAATTTAACACACAAGCACAAGATATATAGATAAGAATTTATATTGAAATCAGGAAATAACATTAGATTTGACATATCAATATTTTTTTAAATTAACCCACTTTCCGATCTGAAATTTTAATAGCATGCTGTGTTCTTGACAACGAATCTACTTGCCAAATTTCAGCTCAATCCGATCATGGAAAGTAGGATAATATGGCCTCACAACATTTGTGTGGCACATACAAACATCAGCGAAGTTAATATAGATAGAGTAAAAATTCATTTAGTTTTATAATTTAAAAATTTGAAAAGATAAACTAAAAAAATTTAATGGAAAAATACAAAAACACTATTTTGTGAATATTCGTCAAATTTCCAGAAATTTCATAAATAAAATGAAAAGATGTGGAAAATAATACAAAAATATTAAATTTAAGTTAAAAGTTATTAAAACATAATTTAAATTGTAAAAAATTTAAAAAAAAAATTTTGTCTATAGTTTGAAATAAACAAATCTGATAAATTATGAATCATATATTGATTTGCACAACAAACCTGTATTATAGATTAATTAATTCCATGCAAATAGGTGTGAGAAATCCTTAAATTAATTTTTACGGCGCCGTTTGCACGAGTAATGCAAGCTGGCTCCGAGAGCAACTTTTATTTTGATATTGTAAATTTGTTTTCAAAATTCTCGTAAACATTTAGGCATAGTATGCATTTCAATTACCTAAATTGATTTTTAATTTACTTTTGACATAAATCAGGAAAATAAATATAACACGTGCATCTCACATGCAACAAATCTACACTAATTAGCAAAGGCACATGGTATCGGCATTATATTTTCAGTTTTTTTTTAAAGTACAATTTATACCAAATATTGTCAATCGACACTATGTTGGGCTTATTGTCAAAAATAGCAAGTCGTTATTATTTAATAATTTATTACGTCTTTAAAAATTTTATAATTATTCATAATTAGCGTTCTCATAAAATATATTTGTTTTCCGGCTCCCGAATCCTGTGAAATGTTGGTAGAGAAATGGGGGAGATGAGACTCCTAAAACCCAATATTACTCAAAATGGAAAATATGTACTACAAAATATGTAATAAAAATGTACTCCATCTAATGTATCTTTAGGAATTCTTTTTATTTTTAAATAAAGTTACATTATATTACAATAATAACAAGCCATCAAAAATGCACCGGCGACACCAGAATCAGATAATACATGATCAGCGAATTTAAGTCATGTAAATACAGTATATTTGATTGTGGATAACAGAAAATAATTTGTATTTACAGTCGTGGATTTGACTATTAATCAACATCAGGTCAATCAACTATGAAAACCTAATATAGCTTAACCGTTTCCTAATTAAATCTGTTATAATCAGACAATAAGTACATAATATTACTTGAAATATTTGTGGTTATATAAAAATACACTAAAGCACAATTAGCTTAAAATTGTTGGGTCATTAGATTTGACGATGGATTTTTATAGCATTTATATATTCTATAAAATAAAGGATATGCTATACGATATGATTTTAAAGAATATTACATTAACTACTATTAATTAGTATTTTAATAAATGCCGTAGAAGGTGCAGATTTATTAATATTTTAACTATCATACAATACAAACAGTAATGCTTTCCTACCGGTTCGCACGAACCATTTTTTGTAAATCTTATGGTTCTTGCAAACCGGCTATTAACCTCTTAAGTGGCTATGACAGATATATACGTCAACCACATGTGCATTACAAAACGCATAAGACGAATAAAATATATATCATAACTATTACTTTTGTTAACATATTATCTTAATAAATATCATCCAATAAGATATTATATTATTTTTTATAACACTATGCTCAAGACATATATATATATATATACGCTAGCGGATAACAAAACTTGCCGCTGAGGAGCGCATTTCGTTTGACGAAATAAACCACTTAAGAGGTTAATAATGATCACACAAAATAAATTTAATTTGATAAATTCAAAAATGTATAAAAATTTTGAATATTTGATGTAGTTTTCTTAACGGTTGTAATTCTTTTGTACAATTCTATAAATAATTTGTTTTTTTATTCATACACAAACAGTAGTGTTGAATTTGAATCATTTTTTATCATAATAAATGTTTCAGTTAATTGAAATAATTTAAATCGTAATTGTGTTGCTATTTTAACTGTAGATTTTTAAAAAGAATCATATTAAGTAAGTTCAACTAAACATTTTTGTGATTTACCACATTATTTATTATCCATTTTTATTTTATTTTTAGAATATGAAGAGACAAAATGTATTAAACACATATTTCTCAAAAAAATTTAGAGATGAAACATGAGCAACTGATGATAGGTCGTCTGAATTGGAGATAGTTGCATCTCCATGAATTTTAGAGGAACTAACATTAGAAATTTCTAGTTCCAAAATTACACAAGTAACAATTTTCCGAACTGTTGGAATACGAATCAGTTAAAACAATTTAAGAATATATATTATGGTTTATTTTTAGTTATCCAGAAGTTGGGATGTGAGTATTGTTCAAAATTGGACTCAAATTTTATATCTAAAGAATGGAAAGATTGTAAAATTACAACATCGGGAAAAAAACAAAATAGTGCAACAAGCGTCATTAAGAAAAGAATGAGCGAACATTTTGCATCAAAAGCACACGGACTAGTTATTGAACAAATAAAATCATTGAAAAGCGAATTTTGACAATATGCATCGATAAAATGAGCGAAAAATTTATTAATTCTACTTCCAAAATTTTTACTTCCATCCGTCCGTTTTCAGACATAGAAAGTGAAATAGAGCTTCAGGTAAAAAATGATTTGGATATGGGAATTTGACTTCATTCACGACATAGTGCAACAAAGATAATAGAACATTTTGCGAAAAAATTCAGAAAGAAATTTTTACTTCAAATATTGAGCAGAATTTAAAAATTTGTATTATTATTGACGAAGCTTCCAGGATTTCTAGTAAATCAACGCTTATAGTATTCATTAAAGTGGATTCATCTACAGTAAAATCTTCTGAAATATCCCCAATAATGTTGTTAGATATTGCGGAACTTGACACACAAGATGCGAAAACTGTTTTTCGAAGTTTGTTGGAGGTATTGATATCTGATGCAAATTATTTAAAAATGAATTTAATAGGATTCTGTTCTGATGGTGAGAGCGTCATGTTTGGCTGTACATATGGAGTTAGCCTAAGGATCAAAAATATTTTTCCAAATGTTATTATTTGGCATTGTCTTAATCACCGCCTGTAAATTGTTTTAGATGATTCCATAAACGACATCAAACAAGTTAATCATTTTAAAGATTTTATGGACAGAATTTATAGTATTTTTCATCAATCTAATAAAAACTAAAAAAGAACTTAATAATATTTCTCAGGACCTGCTTTATTACGATTTTTTTCTTCTAACTCTAACCAAAAGTTTTCCTAAATGGCAAAATGATTACAAAATAAATGTTTCCTAATAGATTTAGCACTAATGATTGACATTCTCCAGGAATGCTCTCTACTATCTAATGCTCTTCAAGCTAGAAATATAAACATTGCCAGAGGAAATCAACTAATTAGAAGAACGAATAATGCTATTCAGATACTCAAAGAACGTCGCGGTTGTTACCAGTGCTCGAAGTGGAACAAAATATGTGCCGGGATAGGCATGCTGTGGCACCCGGGATTCCAGGCTTTTATGCAGAAATTTAACTAAAATAAATATGGGAAATTCTTAATTGAATAGAGAATAGAGAATAAAGAATATATATATACATACATATATGGATGTACTATGTGTGACTTTAATTGCAGTATTTGTGTGCCTATAAAATGAAATAAGTACCGGGATAAACCTATAGATTATATGAAATGAAGTGCCGGGATGCAATTCCGCCTACATAATCAATGCCGGGATAATATCCCGGCTATCCCGCCTCACTTCGAGCACTGGTTGTTACGAAAAAAAATATGAATGAGGTTATTAACTCCGGAACATTCAAAAACATTATATTTGTAGAAAACAGAGTTTCTCTTTTCAACAGCATCATAAAAATATGAAATTAAGGTTGATAGATTGCTCTGAAATACGATCAATCGACAAAAAAAATTGATAACAACCAAATTTATGATCTAGAAAATTTGCTGGAGACGAGTTCTTGGAAAATTGCAGATATTGTGGTTCCATGGGTAGAGGCCGAAGAAATATTCAGTGAATTTCGAAATATTTTTTAATTTGATATCCAAAAGAATGATATCCGTAATTATTTAGAAACTGTAATAAGCAAGTAATAAGCAGTAATAATAAGCAGTGCTAATGCAGAACGAGGATTTTCATTAATGAACATCATAATGACTGATATAAGATCCAAGTTAACAGTCGAAACCTTATAAAATTTGAAAATTGAACTTAATCTGTCGCTACTAGAAACTTGGAATTCAATACCATGACAATACGTGACAAGTTGGTGGAGGAGTAATAATTCAGCTGATGATACCAGGGTGAAAAATTTTAACCTAAAGAATATAGCGAAAACCAAATAGCTATTTGGAAATATTAAAAGTGATTTAATTAAATTATAGTAATATTTATGTATGAATTTTATAATTTGACGAATCAAAACATAAATATTAGAAAAAAGAATCACTACGAACCAGGTTGAGAAATTATGGCAAAGCATCGCTGAATATTATCTGAAAACTAAAGCCGATTCAATAAAACTGATGTCATTTTCAAAATCAACATCAAGAAAATACCCCTATTTTATTCAACACTTTGGTAACGTAAAAAAAATTTGTACGTAAATGTTATTACTACTTAAATTAAAAATGAAAATTAATTGAGCTATTAATTAAATCTGTAAAATTAAAATTTTTATCTAGGAAAAGTAAAAAAGTATGGCAAATGAAAGTTAAAAACGAATATAAGCATATTAAATCGTCGAAGTATTCACAAGTAATACCATTGAAAATTTACAGGCAAATAAATTTGTTCGAGTTCGATGAAATAGGCTCAAAAACAATGTGAATATCAATAAAAGTATCAAATTCAAAACAATGATTAAAAGTACAAAAATATTAATTAAAAATCAAAAAATTAAAAAATGAATATTATTTTGGGAAATTGAGGATGAGGAACAACGAAACGACTTCAACTATAAAAAAAGTTAATGAGGGTCCTTAAAAAAAGATAAATACTAAAATTAATAAAAAATTAATTAGCTAATAGAAAACCCGAGCAAATGCGAAACTCGAGTTAATAGAAAACCCAAGCAATGTGAGAAAATGCGAGTAACCAACATTATTATTTAATTAAGTCGAGTGAAATTGATGAATGAGGAAAACCCGATAGAAAAAAAAAGTCGACGGAAATTTAAATTCAGGCAAATTGCCATAAAAATAAATGTATTATCCGGAGGCCTGATAATGATAAGGGAAGGGAAAGGAAGACGGAAGAAAAGATACCCAAAAATAGTAAATCTAATTTGATTCGGAAATTATGGAATTATATAAAGAACAGTAAAGTCAACAGAATTGCCAGTTGGCCGAAGAAAGAAGATCAGTAAATTTAAAGAGAATAGAAAGTAATTTTAAAACTTAGTGCTAACCAAATCAAGTTCAGTCTAAGCGTACTAGAAAGAGAGATCTCCCGTTGAAAGATATATTAATGCGCCAAATTGAGATTGAAAGTAAAGGGTCCAGAATAAAAAGAGTTACGAAGTGTTGCAAAGTGAAATCGTTGTATTAAAGTTTGCAATAGATAAAAGTCTAATTGTGGTAATTTCGAATAAATATTATCGTGTTGGGTTGTTCCGTTTGATAAATAAAAGGACGTCGAAGATATACATATTTACCTAAATACCGAACATATTATTTAGTAAAATTTGTCAACGACATTAACATATCAGTAGGAAAACAAAATCATAAAATTTGACGTGGAGATTGTGGCCTAAAAAATGGCGGAAGAAATTTAAATTTATTGGTTTATTCTGAAGGAGACCTTTAAAATTAGTTGGTGTTATTAATGAAATTTTAGAAATAGAAAGAGATTCTTTATTATAACAAAAAAGCTATCCAGTGTACTAAACCATAAGTGAGACACAAATTTATTTACAGTATATAAGTTATAAAAAGTTCTGAGATTAGAAACGCTCCTTATTTGTTTTTCACTAACTTCTTTTCATAAATCTCTTAAAAACATATTTACATATCACATTTTAAATACCCTTATGAAGTCAACCACTTTTAATTTTCTGATTTTGTTAAATATATCCAAACTTAACTTAACGTTTAATTTAAATTTGCAATAAAACATAATAAACAATTTATTTTAAAAATCGGCACATTACTATTAAAATTAAACTATGCCATTCTTGTATTTAATATTATTTAAAATACAATATTTGCATATAATTTCTTTCTCTATTGTTTAAATAATGCATTAGTTTATTCACAAACCAAAGTTAATAGAAATTATTTCAAATAACTCAAATAATTTGTTCATGGTTAAATGATGAAGTATACTTGTCTCAATTTATAGGTTTGATTTAATTATTTCTAATAAATTTCTCATAAAGTAATTGTAATAGATGAAAACAATTTTGCTTCAACATTTTCAAACTGTTTGGAAAAATTTTAAAAATATATGATTTAATGGATAACTTTGATAAACTCTCAAAACAAAGGTAATATGTTATTAATGGAAATTATTAAAATATAAAAATTAATTTCTTACTAATATATATATATATATATATATATATATATATATATATATATATATATATATATATATATGTATATTATAAGAACATTTTTTTTTCAAATTTCAAACTTTCCTATTGTATTTATTAAAAAGCTTGACTATGAATCAGTAAATATATCGATGTTTTTGATATTCGCGGATTTCCAGGACTGCCTTTTTCAAATGAATTTGATCCAATTGTTGGGCGCTTACGGGTGTGTCGCTATAGATGGTTGCTAGGGGCAATGATTGATTGTCTCCGCGAAAGACTCCTTCCTAAACGCCCAATTACGATTTAGTAATTTGTCTCCCACATGTGTACCCATGAAGTCACTCATGTTGGTGATGTACACACGGGTCGGAGTCCACGAGCAGGTGAGCCCCTGAGTTAGGACTACTAATCATGATACTCTCAGTTCGGGTTCCAGAATGCCGATAGATGGACTTACATCTTTCTGTGGAATCACATCAGTTTTCCAATACACTTCTGGTCCAAATAAAGTAATTTTATTCTTCTAATGACAGTCAAATCAACATATCCTAATTCCTATGAATTCATCAAAATCAAACATAAGGCAGTCACAAAATTCTATTAAAAGTAATGTTCAGCAAGATCTTAGTTCTGACATTCACATTTGACGAGCGACATAATCTGTTGATAAACTAACTCGCTCACAAAACAACACAGACAATATGACAGATTTCAAACATCCTTTGGGCAGTCATGAATACGGTTTATTGATCAAAATTCGTCCGAATCCCACAATAAAGCAACAATGTCTACAATTGCGGGTCAGAGTACGATATCGAGTTGTCCGCGGGAATAATCCGATATTGAGAATTTTTGGGCTGGCCAGGATTAATCACGGCGTCTCTTTTTTCGAGGTCGGGAACAGCGAATAAGGTGGCCTCCATTGCAACAATTTCGTCTAGCTGCTTTTTCGATCGCTCGACGCGAGTAAGACGTTTACACTTCCGACCAATTTACGGTACTGGGAGTCAGCAATAATTGGAGCCGTCAATGTAGAAATAACTTTAGTCGGAGTTGGCTGTACTGTACTGGTTGTGATTCGCATAACTGCATTTAAATTGCAGTCAGTCAACATCGATCTGTTCTTAGACTTATTTATTTTCATACAAGAAAACGCTTGCTCACAAATGTATATGGACCCAAATAGTGACAAAAGCTTGGCAGCAAAGTGTTTTAGCTGCGGAAATATTGCTGCTGGCAAACATCCATAAAACTCCAGCAGAAGAACTGACTTGAACTTCTCCTTCAGGTCATTTTCTGCTTGTAAGTCAAGCAGTTCTAACTGTATATCCTCTGGGGCTGAATCAGCTTTTGCACTAAATGGCGAACTGAGGATATTGAAGAGTGGTTCTAGGGTTTTGAAGTCTTGGAACCTCCTTTCAAACTCCACAACCAAGGCATCCAACTGAGCCATTTGACCAGAAATGGTATTCTGATTCAGCAAAGGGAAATGGCAAAACCTGTTTTCACCAGCTTGCCTGGAGAACAGGGAGAGTTTTGCCTGAAATGATTTAACATGTACATACATTTCATGTGCAAACAAGCTATTGCCCTGAAGTTTAACATTCAGCTCATTCAACTTTTCCATAATGTCAATGGCAAACATGAAGTCTGACTTCCACTCTTCGTTAACAATGTTAGTGCCAAAGTCACAAACAACCCCCTTCATCTCCAAGAACATAGCTATTTCTTCCTTGAGATCCCACACTCGCCTTAATATCTTGCCTAGGCTTAGCCAGCGGACACTGCTGTGGTAGATAATGTCAGAATGTTCAATTTCCAAATCTTTAAGCAGTGTCTGAAACTGCCTGTGATTAAGTGCCATGGCTCTGATGAGGTTTATCACACTGACAACTGGATCAATAACATGCTTAATATGCAAAGCAGCTTTACACAGACTTTCCTGATGGATGACACAGTGGAGAGGTAAAAGTGCATGGTTAGGATGTTTTTCTTTAATTTTATTATTCATCAACTTCACCAGACCAACATTTTTTCCAGTCAAAGCTCGCGCTCTATCGGTTGTTACACTTGCCATCTTGTTCCACATCAACCCAGTTCTTTCAACACAGTTCTCAACAGAGTTGAATAAATCCTGGCCTGTAGTTGTGTCTTTGAGCGACTCAACACTAAGTAATTCTTCAGTAAGCTCGAAACGACTGTTTATTCCCCGTATAAATACCAACATTTGGGCTGTGTCCTGTACATCGGTACTTTCGTCCAATGCAAGAGAATACGACAAAAAGTCTTTGCTTGCATCTCGAAGTTGGTGCATCAAATTGCCACTTATCTTTTCAACACGCCTGATTACGGTTCTCCTTGATAAAGAAATGCTGTCAAATTTTGTTTTCTGTTCTGGACACATAATGCTTGCTGCATCTGAAAAGCATTCCTTAATGAACTCTCCGTCAGAAAAGCGCTTGTTACGTTTTACAATCTTATGGGACAGCATCAAACTTGTCTCGGTTGCAGTATCTTGTATTACAGAATGTTTGGTGAGAACAGTTTGCTGCTTCTTTAAATTATTAACCAACTCCTGGCATTTCTTTTTTCTCTCTTCGTTTGTTAAATTGCGCCCGAAATCCAAATGTCTTGTTTCGTAGTGTCTTTTCAAGTTGTACTCTTTAAAAGACGCTCACACACTCACGGCACAGCAAGCAGACTGTTTTGCTCCCAACGCTTGTGAAGCAGTATTTAGCAGTCCATTCGACATTAAAAACACGACATTCGTCTTCAATCTTTCTTTTTTAGCAACACTCATGGGTAATTCAAAGTCTATTCGCTTTAAAATTACAATTTTTACAAAGCCTTTCAAAATGTAAATTGTAAATAAAAGCCTCTTCTGGTTGAGCGGAAAAGCAGTTTCAATGTTAACTAGTAATGACCAGTAATTAATAATATTCTGGAGCCATAAAATCAATTTAATATCCATAAATTCGAATCAAAGCAATAAGAAATACATTTCAAAAACATAGGCAAAACTGCAAGTCTAAACTCCAAACAAAAAAATTAATTTCGCATAGGATCGACACATGTACATCCATACGGGCCGTAGTTTGCCCACCCCTGTTCTAGAGCATCGATGCGCTTCTTTAAAACCCCGATCGTATCATTATGTTGCCTGATGACGGCATTCTTGTCGGCGCACGAAAAGCACGGTTTCGGGCCGGATTTCGAAAGATTTGGTTCGGACATATGCTAAACAGAAAATGGAGTTATACGATGATTAAATGAGAAATAGACGAAACAAAGGTGATCTAATGTTGGTTTTGAACAAATAAATCCCCGTATTGCCTGAGAATTCTAATGTCTATGGTCTTTATTTAAATAATGAGAAAATTTTAAATCATCCTTCTCCAATACTATAATTCTCTGCACAGTCCTACTCTCAAAGTGCCAATCTACGGAGACAACTGAATGCCATCAGACCCAAGGCCAACGGTACCCAATCATCCTCACAAACTGCTCCCGTTCCCATTAAGATTAAATAGAATATAGACAGCCCCAATTGAATTATAATTAGAGCTGTTTAGAATTCGATCGTTCAAACATGTTTTGAATATTTCGGCAGACTCAATTTGTCAGCAACGACCCTGTCAACAATTTCACGAATTTGTAAATTTCGATTTGGATCTTCACTTCCATCTTTAAATGATTCCAAAACCAATGGAACTTGATTCGATCTGATATTATGATCCATTGGAGAAAGTAATTGAGAAATATTAATCATGTTCATATATATTTTATCATATTCTAATTTGGATTTTAAATCAAAACATAAGATTTTCATATTCAAAAATTCTATTTTTTTTCCATAACTCAACATTTAAACACATTGTTAATACTTTGTTAATTTTCTTTTAACAAATTTTTAATTTAATTAAGAAATTCCTTTTAAATAAAAAACACAAGTATCTCATAAATGCACAAAGTAACACAAAATATCAATCATTAGCATAAATGTAATTTTTTCAGGTTCTATTGCTGTCACCACAACAAATGGAAACCAGACTATAAAGCAGTGGTTCCCAACCTATTTTGGCCTAGGGCCACTTTCTTTAGGTGGAGGACACGAAGGGCCAAAATTTTTAAAACAACAAAAAATGGCGAAGAAGAAACCTTATTGTGAGTTAATACCCTAGATCAGTGGTTCCCAACCTATTTTGACCTAGGGCCACTTTCTTTAGGTGGAGGACACGAAGGGCCAAAATTTTTAAAACAACAAAAAATGGCGAAGAAGAAACCTTATTGTGAGTTAATACCCTAGATCAGTGGTTCCCAACCTATTTTGACCTAGGGCCACTTTGTTTAGGTGGAGGACACGAAGGGCCAAAATTTTTAAAACAACAAAAAACGGCGAAGAAGAAACCTTATTGTGAGTTAATACCCTATATGAAAAAAACCAAGATACTTTTTTTATATGACATAATTTACAATAATATTTTACAATTGGCAAATTCCTGATTAGTAACTTTAGTTTAGTAAATTAATTTACAGAGATAAATATTGGTTTTTAACTTTTATAAAGAAATTGTGGATTAAATAGAACACCAATAAAGTCCAGAGATAGTGATTTTCGAAATAAATCATTATCATAGTTAAAATATATTTATAATTTCAATAAAAATATTCACAGGCATTTGGATTTAATGTGAATTTTGTGGCTGAATACTAGAAGCCAGTTTTTCAATGTCAGGTTGAAGTTTAGTTGTTGCCAGAATCATAAGTCCATTCAAGTTCGAATCAGTAATGCGTGAACGATTCTTGCTTTTAATCAATTTCATTGCAGAAAATGACTGCTCGCATC
Source organism: Schmidtea polychroa (assembly GCA_959609185.1). NCBI lineage: Eukaryota > Metazoa > Platyhelminthes > Tricladida > Dugesiidae > Schmidtea > Schmidtea polychroa. Next base: position 34,430 of record CAUHTR010007355.1, on the reverse strand, counting down.
TGTATGTGCTACCAAAACGACAAACATAACGTTGTGCAAAAGATCGCATATGTTCAAAGTCACTCTCTGGGAGCAGGTTCCAAAATGATATCATATCATCTGCAGTTGGAATAACCGGAAGCTCTGCGAATCGACTTTTCAAAACTGAGTTACACTTCAGATCTATAATTTCAAGTTGCAAATTCTCATCTATGCAGTTGATCCTTTTGTCTGAAAAGTTGAAAGGATTGGTAAAAAGAGCCACATTGTCAGACTGATCTGCAAATTCACTGAATCGTGACTGACAAGCTGTCAAAAGTTCGACAACCATACACCTATATTTGTCTTCATCAAAGTCATTACCTGTCATCCTTTCTTTCATGTGTTGAAAATTGTCCAATTTTTTTTTGGATAACTGATTGGCAAATAATTGTAATTTCATTTTGAAAGAAGCAATACAGTTACACAGATTTGCAAACAGATTGTTACTTACTAGCTTGTTACTTTCAAATTTAGATTGTTGAGATGCCCTGTAATGTCCACCAGTAATGCTAAATCATTCAGCCATTCATTTTTTGAAAGATATTCACGTTCTATAGGCAACTCATTAATTTCCGCCAAAAATTCCAAAATACTTCCTTTTAAATCCCAGAATCGCGACAGAACTTTACCTTTTGACAACCATCTGACCTCACGGTGCAGAAGAAGTTCACCATATTCAGCATCTAATTTTGAAATAAACTGTCTAAATTCTCGCCTATGCAATGATTTTGCACGGATTTTGTTCACACACTTCACTACTACATCCATAACGTGCTTCATATTCATGGATTTCCCACAAAGCGACTCCTGGTGAATAATGCAGTGATATTTTAAAAGTGGACGAGCAAGAAATTTTTCGAGCAAAGACAAACATCCTACATGTCTGCCTGTTAGAGCTGGTGCACCATCTGTGCAAATGCTATCCACCCTTTTCCAATCCAATTTATTTTTTTCTGCGCATGATTTTAAAACCTCAAACAAATCTGTGCCTTTGGTTGTCCCTTGTATGGACTCAAGTCCAAGCAGCTCTTCGATAACCTCGAAAGTATTACTCACCGCGCGAATAAAAATTGTTACCTGTGCGGTATCGCTAATGTCAGTTGACTCGTCCATTGCAAGTGAGAAAAACTTGCAGTTTGATGCGTGAAATGCAATTTGCTCACTAACGTTATTAGCAAGTTCCTCAACCCGTCTTGTCATTGTATTGTTCGATAGTGGAATATCTTTAAACTTGGCTTTAATGTTTTTTTCTCCTAGCATTCTGGCGGCTATTTCAAGAACTGGCTTCACAATCTCTTCTCCATCAGTAAAAGGGTTTCTTCTTTGCCAAAAGAAGTGCCACTTCATTCGATGCAATTACCATACTTTTGTTTTGATGTAGTATAGCAGTAAATAAGGATTGTTGGACATTCATTCCTTTCTCCTTCTTGGCGATAAATTCCCTTCGTAAATCAGAGGCCATTGGATATTTATCGACCAAATCTGCATGGCTACTGTTGAAATGTCTTTCCATATTATATTTCGTTACAACTGAAACGCTAAATCCACAAACCAAGCAGACCGGCTTTCCGTTACGACCAAGAGCAAACATATACCTCTCTTTCCACTCGTCATAAAATTCACGACATGCTAAGTTTTTATTTTGTTCAAACTTTCTTTTATCCATGATTTTAAATTCCGAGCTCGTTTTTTAACCAAATTAGATAATTAAAAGAATTTATAAAAAAAATCAGAAGATTGAAATAAAATCAGATTATTGATGAAAACCAAGCAAAATTAATCGATACACAGTTCTTTATTATTAAATTGGCATCTGGTTTTATCATGGTTTTATCATGGTTTTAAACGAAGTTCAAGACAAACTTTTCCCAAAGAAGGTATGAATGCGAATTTTTTCTTAGTTTTCCTTGTTGAGGAGAGGGCCACTTTTTTATGCCCGGCGGGCCACTTCTGGCCCGCGGCCACGGGTTGGGAACCATTGCTATAAAGTCTACAGTATTTTAAAATATCCAGATTAAAATCAAACATATACAACTAATAGACACATAAATGAAACAAAAATAAAATTTACATGAGCTCCTGGTTTTCCAATTTCAATGTGAATGGTTACTAGAAAGATTTATCCGTCCCTTGGTTGCAAATACGAAAATAGCCATAAGAAAAATTTTAACATTGAGGGAATCAGTTAAGTTGATTCTATATATATACTAATTTTCGTCCAATCAGGACCCAGGTATGGTGTAAAATGCTATTTTTCTATTTTTTATTCTTTTCAGATACTTTTCTTAGGGTTATTGATTTATTTTATTTCATAATCTATTTAATAATTTAGTTATTCTTATTTTTCTCTTTCTTTTGTTGGAACCTGTTGGTTATTTTGTTTGTGATCTTGTATTTTATTCGATTTATTTTCCTAAAAATCATTTTTTATTAATTATTATTTCTTTTGCTTGTTTAATTATTGTTATTTCACTCTTGGTGTTTTACTTTTATCTTTCTTTGAGTGTTTATTTTCCTCTTCATTATTATGGTGTATTTTTTACTTAATTAGCTATTATTTGCTATATATTTGGTTTTATTTAGTTTACTTATTTCATTTTATTCCTTATTTTTTTCTAATTCTTTATTTTTATTTACTTAACTGATCTCCCCAAGTTACTAGTATAAATCAAACTCTCTACTTATATTAAAATCAACTATCTGGCTTTCCCGGTTTTTCCCAACACAATATATACGACATAATATATAAATTTCTAGTTTGGTTTACTTCAATCATACTTCAATTTTAGTTTCAAAGAAAATCAGAATATAAAAACAAAATTTGTATACTATAGATAATTAAGTTTTTCCATTAACCCTTTCGCACCGACTTTCCGCTAATGACACTATGCTAAATTTATATATTGGAACTTGTTAATATTGACCTAAATATGAAATATTCTCATTTTTGTAATCGTGGCGCTTCTGAATATCCTAGAAAGTCCTGGGATAATAAGTCCCAATAGGCTTTTATGGACCATTCAAAATCATAGATGAAAACATGATGAAAGTTTCTGGGACGTATTGTCCCAATAGGGGCGAAAGGGTTGGTCATGGTGAAAAACTCTTTGAAATATTTCTCTTTAGTTTTGAGCTATGACTAATGCATCAGAATATAAAAACCAAATTTTTATCCTATAGATAATTAAGTTTTTCCATTAATATTTATATTAGTCATATTTCGATCAGAAAAGTATTTGAATATGAAAATTATAACATATTGTTTTGTCAGTGTTTCTACGTACGTCACTTGCTTAAATTAAAAATTATAATCCAACATTTATGTAGATATTATACTTCTGTACAAATGCTCCTCAGTTTATTATTTATGTGATAGTTGCTTCTTTGTTAAAGATTAAATTGAAAAATATGTTTGTTCCCACAAGTCTTATAATTATTATTTTAGGAGTTCAGAAATATAACAATAAATTAATATATAAGTGTTTTTATTTATCTAAAAACTTTCAAATATTTCTTTTTCCAACATTTCTATACTTTTCTCGACGTTCCAACTAAATATTGATAGTTTTTCAAGACTTTGATTTTTGGTAAATCCTTTACGCATAACTATTTCGAGTTTCGTGTCGAATTCTGGAAATGATCCATTTCCACAAGCAAACATTTTCGTCCAATACTGAGCTGTTTCATCATAAAGATCTTTATTATTTAAATACAGAGATCCCATGAAAGGATGAAACGGACTGTCAGGATTGGGACAGAGCATTATTGTATAAATAGTATGGATCAATTCGTCAGTTCGTGTCGTTATAGTCCAATCTTTCTGCAACGTTTCAACACATAGAGCACCAGTTTCATATGAAATATTGCAATTCCAAATTTTAGTTTCAAAGAAAATCTCTGGAGGATTTAATGGATACATTTCAGGAAAGACAAATAGAATGTCAAATTTCCCTCCTTCATAAATCGATTTCTCAGGACCTTTGATTGTCAATTTTACTATTAAAATATATTGTTATTATATATGAAGGTAATATTATTATTATGAAATTGTTGAAAAACGTAAAAAATATCTTTTGGAAATAATGTTAATAATAATACTTTAAAAATAATAATAATAAAAATAATACTTGGAACTTGTATTTGAAAATACTAATAATATACCCTTTGCGACATATTGAGTGTAAGCTAATTGTGACCATTACCCATAGGGGGACAAAATATCTTGTCGGATAAACTCAGAGTATGTATAATATCTTTAAAATGAGTTTTCAAATAATAAAATCCATTGGTGGGAACTCTCAATAATCAACTTTGAGTTAGCGGACCCCTATTTTTAAATTCAGTTTGACTTTCATGATTTTATAACAATTTTTATTTCTTTAAAGTTTTTGAATTATTTCTTATTTATTGACTTTTTCTTATAAAGACGCATACACACACACTTTCATAGCAAAATACATATTTGTCATAAATTTAAACTAAATAAGATGCATTTTCTTAAAANATGCTCCTCAGTTTATTATTTATGTGATAGTTGCTTCTTTGTTAAAGATTAAATTGAAAAATATGTTTGTTCCCACAAGTCTTATAATTATTATTTTAGGAGTTCAGAAATATAACAATAAATTAATATATAAGTGTTTTTATTTATCTAAAAACTTTCAAATATTTCTTTTTCCAACATTTCTATACTTTTCTCGACGTTCCAACTAAATATTGATAGTTTTTCAAGACTTTGATTTTTGGTAAATCCTTTACGCATAACTATTTCGAGTTTCGTGTCGAATTCTGGAAATGATCCATTTCCACAAGCAAACATTTTCGTCCAATACTGAGCTGTTTCATCATAAAGATCTTTATTATTTAAATACAGAGATCCCATGAAAGGATGAAACGGACTGTCAGGATTGGGACAGAGCATTATTGTATAAATAGTATGGATCAATTCGTCAGTTCGTGTCGTTATAGTCCAATCTTTCTGCAACGTTTCAACACATAGAGCACCAGTTTCATATGAAATATTGCAATTCCAAATTTTAGTTTCAAAGAAAATCTCTGGAGGATTTAATGGATACATTTCAGGAAAGACAAATAGAATGTCAAATTTCCCTCCTTCATAAATCGATTTCTCAGGACCTTTGATTGTCAGCTTCATTCTTGTAATATCATTTTCGTTAGGTCTAATAATTATATCCAATTGCCCTTTCTGAACTTTATTACTGATAAGTTTGTGTTCACTAGTTATTCGTTTAATTTGAAAAGCACTCATTGTAAAATTTATAAATATCAAATGATAAAAGAAACAAATTGAAACAAAATTATATATACATTTAAAAATTTTATTTATATTAAAAAATTTTATTTAAATTTTTAAACATTTTATTTAAAATTTAATTTTTTTAAATTAATTTTTTTGTTATTATATAAAGAAGTAGTGGATCAATAAAGTGTATTTTATATAATTAAAATTTATTTTCTAATTACTAAAAATGAAAGATCATAGTAAATTTAAGTACTATGTCAACTCCATAGGAACTAGATGATTTTTTTTTACTAGCAAAATAATGCAAAATAAAATATGAAATGAAAGATTTTTATTAAGAAGCAAAAGTCTTTCAAGTTTCATACATTTCGTTTTCTGATATCGTTTATTGAGTGAATTGGAGAAATTTAGGTCTTTGAAATTTATTTCAATAGACTGAGAACGGTTTATCATTTTCAACATCCTTTCCTCTAATATGTTAGTTCCATAAACATAAATCAGCTATGTATTGAATTCATCACTACTCTTGATTTTCATCAAGAGAAAACAAATGACACTGTTGCATGCTTTCAATGGACATTTTAATGAAATTGGCAAAATTTTTTAATTAAGAAATAACTGTTTAAAACAAATATTAGAATATTTACATACGACTTAATATATAAATTTCTAGTTTGGTTTATTTAATTTATTTACTTCTATAAAATGATCACTAATACCTATTGAGTACACCGCATAAATAGATATGATACTGATCCTTTTTGAACTATTGTATTCCTTCCTTTTTGAAAATACCTTTACACATGAATTATACATAGAAGTTTTATAAAAGATTTCTAAACAACATTAATAAGTCACATATATAAAAAAATATTAGCCAAATTCCATAGAGAATGTAATTTTGCTTATACTCCAGATCCGCGTTTATAAACTTTAAGGGGGGCGACAAAAGAAATTTCTTCATTTTTAATGGACATCTTTTCCTGTGAGAAATATTGAGTTTTGAGAAACACGCTCTCTATCTCGTTTCAAAGGTATTATAATGAATAAACAACAATAAGTCCAATAAACAAAAACATTATGAGTCATCGTTGAAAATATTTCCAAGTGTATTTAACAAAATAATTACCACAATAATAAATTAGAACAAATAATAAATTTCTATTATTGACATTTTAAATTTATTTTAAATATGACTATATAGAGCATAATGTTCTCTACACTTTGCTGTTGATAACATATTGATTAGATAATTTGGTCATGGTGAAAAACTCTTTGAAATATTTCTCTTTAGTTTTGAGCTATGACTAATGTATCAGAATATAAAAACCAAATTTTTATCCTATAGATAATTAAGTTTTTCCATTAATATTTATATTAGTCATATTTCGATCAGAAAAGTATTTGAATATGAAAATTATAACATATTGTTTTGTCAGTGTTTCTACGTACGTCACTTGCTTAAATTAAAAATTATAATCCAACATTTATGTAGATATTATACTTCTGTACAAATGCTCCTCAGTTTATTATTTATGTGATAGTTGCTTCTTTGTTAAAGATTAAATTGAAAAATATGTTTGTTCCCACAAGTCTTATAATTATTATTTTAGGAGTTCAGAAATATAACAATAAATTAATATATAAGTGTTTTTATTTATCTAAAAACTTTCAAATATTTCTTTTTCCAACATTTCTATACTTTTCTCGACGTTCCAACTAAATATTGATAGTTTTTCAAGACTTTGATTTTTGGTAAATCCTTTACGCATAACTATTTCGAGTTTCGTGTCGAATTCTGGAAATGATCCATTTCCACAAGCAAACATTTTCGTCCAATACTGAGCTGTTTCATCATAAAGATCTTTATTATTTAAATACAGAGATCCCATGAAAGGATGAAACGGACTGTCAGGATTGGGACAGAGCATTATTGTATAAATAGTATGGATCAATTCGTCAGTTCGTGTCGTTATAGTCCAATCTTTCTGCAACGTTTCAACACATAGAGCACCAGTTTCATATGAAATATTGCAATTCCAAATTTTAGTTTCAAAGAAAATCTCTGGAGGATTTAATGGATACATTTCAGGAAAGACAAATAGAATGTCAAATTTCCCTCCTTCATAAATCGATTTCTCAGGACCTTTGATTGTCAGCTTCATTCTTGTAATATCATTTTCGTTAGGTCTAATAATTATATCCAATTGCCCTTTCTGAACTTTATTACTGATAAGTTTGTGTTCACTAGTTATTCGTTTAATTTGAAAAGCACTCATTGTAAAATTTATAAATATCAAATGATAAAAGAAACAAATTGAAACAAAATTATATATACATTTAAAAATTTTATTTATATTAAAAAATTTTATTTAAATTTTTAAACATTTTATTTAAAATTTAATTTTTTTAAATTAATTTTTTTGTTATTATATAAAGAAGTAGTGGATCAATAAAGTGTATTTTATATAATTAAAATTTATTTTCTAATTACTAAAAATGAAAGATCATAGTAAATTTAAGTACTATGTCAACTCCATAGGAACTAGATGATTTTTTTTTACTAGCAAAATAATGCAAAATAAAATATGAAATGAAAGATTTTTATTAAGAAGCAAAAGTCTTTCAAGTTTCATACATTTCGTTTTCTGATATCGTTTATTGAGTGAATTGGAGAAATTTAGGTCTTTGAAATTTATTTCAATAGACTGAGAACGGTTTATCATTTTCAACATCCTTTCCTCTAATATGTTAGTTCCATAAACATAAATCAGCTATGTATTGAATTCATCACTACTCTTGATTTTCATCAAGAGAAAACAAATGACACTGTTGCATGCTTTCAATGGACATTTTAATGAAATTGGCAAAATTTTTTAATTAAGAAATAACTGTTTAAAACAAATATTAGAATATTTACATACGACTTAATATATAAATTTCTAGTTTGGTTTATTTAATTTATTTACTTCTATAAAATGATCACTAATACCTATTGAGTACACCGCATAAATAGATATGATACTGATCCTTTTTGAACTATTGTATTCCTTCCTTTTTGAAAATACCTTTACACATGAATTACACATAGAAGTTTTATAAAAGATTTCTAAACAACATTAATAAGTCACATATATAAAAAAATATTAGCCAAATTCCATAGAGAATGTAATTTTGCTTATACTCCAGATCCGCGTTTATAAACTTTAAGGGGGGCGACAAAAGAAATTTCTTCATTTTTAATGGACATCTTTTCCTGTGAGAAATATTGAGTTTTGAGAAACACGCTCTCTATCTCGTTTCAAAGGTATTATAATGAATAAACAACAATAAGTCCAATAAACAAAAACATTATGAGTCATCGTTGAAAATATTTCCAAGTGTATTTAACAAAATAATTACCACAATAATAAATTAGAACAAATAATAAATTTCTATTATTGACATTTTAAATTTATTTTAAATATGACTATATAGAGCATAATGTTCTCTACACTTTGCTGTTGATAACATATTGATTAGATAATTTGGTCATGGTGAAAAACTCTTTGAAATATTTCTCTTTAGTTTTGAGCTATGACTAATGTATCAGAATATAAAAACCAAATTTTTATCCTATAGATAATTAAGTTTTTCCATTAATATTTATATTAGTCATATTTCGATCAGAAAAGTATTTGAATATGAAAATTATAACATATTGTTTTGTCAGTGTTTCTACGTACGTCACTTGCTTAAATTAAAAATTATAATCCAACATTTATGTAGATATTATACTTCTGTACAAATGCTCCTCAGTTTATTATTTATGTGATAGTTGCTTCTTTGTTAAAGATTAAATTGAAAAATATGTTTGTTCCCACAAGTCTTATAATTATTATTTTAGGAGTTCAGAAATATAACAATAAATTAATATATAAGTGTTTTTATTTATCTAAAAACTTTCAAATATTTCTTTTTCCAACATTTCTATACTTTTCTCGACGTTCCAACTAAATATTGATAGTTTTTCAAGACTTTGATTTTTGGTAAATCCTTTACGCATAACTATTTCGAGTTTCGTGTCGAATTCTGGAAATGATCCATTTCCACAAGCAAACATTTTCGTCCAATACTGAGCTGTTTCATCATAAAGATCTTTATTATTTAAATACAGAGATCCCATGAAAGGATGAAACGGACTGTCAGGATTGGGACAGAGCATTATTGTATAAATAGTATGGATCAATTCGTCAGTTCGTGTCGTTATAGTCCAATCTTTCTGCAACGTTTCAACACATAGAGCACCAGTTTCATATGAAATATTGCAATTCCAAATTTTAGTTTCAAAGAAAATCTCTGGAGGATTTAATGGATACATTTCAGGAAAGACAAATAGAATGTCAAATTTCCCTCCTTCATAAATCGATTTCTCAGGACCTTTGATTGTCAATTTTACTATTAAAATATATTGTTATTATATATGAAGGTAATATTATTATTATGAAATTGTTGAAAAACGTAAAAAATATCTTTTGGAAATAATGTTAATAATAATACTTTAAAAATAATAATAATAAAAATAATACTTGGAACTTGTATTTGAAAATACTAATAATATACCCTTTGCGACATATTGAGTGTAAGCTAATTGTGACCATTACCCATAGGGGGACAAAATATCTTGTCGGATAAACTCAGAGTATGTATAATATCTTTAAAATGAGTTTTCAAATAATAAAATCCATTGGTGGGAACTCTCAATAATCAACTTTGAGTTAGCGGACCCCTATTTTTAAATTCAGTTTGACTTTCATGATTTTATAACAATTTTTATTTCTTTAAAGTTTTTGAATTATTTCTTATTTATTGACTTTTTCTTATAAAGACGCATACACACACACTTTCATAGCAAAATACATATTTGTCATAAATTTAAACTAAATAAGATGCATTTTCTTAAAAATTTCTGCTTTTGCCCTTATTTGTTACCCTTTACACCCATTCACGCACATAATCACTTTAGATCTCGCTTAGAAATATTTTTCTACCCTTAAGGTCTGTAAAACAAAAACATTAACAATACAAATACAATTTGAACAAAGACATGCAATACAAGTGCATGACTAACGTGTAGACTTTCAAATGATATATAACTTTTGTGTGTACGTAATCAATGTTTTCATATACAGACACACAAATATATATTTTTGATAAAATTTAAAGATGTTTACATTTATTTATTGCCTCTTGCAAACACACATACCCCATAATTTAAAGTATGTATGTAAAAATAAATATTTTAAGTTTTTCACTAATAGTTGCAATAATAATAATAATTTCGATAATAATAATAATTATAATAATAATAATAATAGTAATAATATTAATAATAATAAATCCCGTGCTCGCGTAATATGCCTTCAAATTAAATATAATAAATCAAATACATTAAATTATTATAAAGTACTACATGATAAAGTTCAATAAATAAAATACAGGACAGTCAATGGAATTAAATACATAGAATTTGGTAAATGTGATAAAATCCATAGTCAAGATAGTCAATTGAGAATAAGATAAAATTTTGTTAAATTAAATTGGATTGATCTTATTTGAAATTATTAACTCTGGGTTCTGTCCTGTAATATTTTTAATATAGATTTTTTAGCCATAAAATGGAACAGACACGTTACGAAAATTGTTTGCAACATTTTAAAAAAAAACTTGGTGATAAGGATACAGCTATTTGCAATTTGTGTAAAAAATCCATATCATGCAAAGCATCGCAAACGACTGGACTTTATCGCCATTTAACTGGTCATCATAGCATGAAGAGGATTGCTAAAGATGACTGTTCAGCTGCAGGCACTTCAAAATCAAATTCAACGCTGGACAAATTTCTGACTATCACCAATGCAAATAATGATCTTGAAACATTGGAAGAAATTGTGGCTAAATTAGCAGCCAAAGATGGTTTCAGTATTTTGGGAATAACTAAAAGCGAGTTCATTCGTAAAAGTATTAAAAAACAGGGATTTTCTTTACCACAGCAGCCGTCAGATGTCATGAATTTGGTGTATAAGTATTATTGCTTAGTGAAAGACAAACTAGTTCTTAGAATTAAAACGCTAAAAGAACAGAATATAAAATTTAGTTTGTCCATTGATGAATGGACCAGCTTTAAAAACCGACGATACATGAACGTCCACCTATACTTTGGAGCTTTGGATTCAGTTAATTTAGGATTAATCCCAATAACAGGAAGCTGCCCTGCTGAAAAAATTGTAGAAATGGTGAATTCAAAATTGGAATCGTTTGGTATCTGTTTTTCCAAAGATATTGTAGCTACTACATCAGATGGTGCGAGCGTTATGGTGAAATATGGAAAATTATCACCTGCTCATCTACAAATGTGCTACAATCACGCTATCCATTTGGCGATTATGTCGGTTTTATATGCATCTAAAACAACAAATAATGAGGCCAGCGATGACGAAAATTCCAATTGTACCTCAAACGAAGATGAACAGGAAGATAATTTTTTGGGTATAGTAGATAATCAGATAGATTCAATTTCTCCAAATCGGTTGATATTGTTGGTGTATGTGGGGAAAAGAAAATATCTAGGCATGATTATCATACACCTCAGGTATCATCGTTCTACTCAGACCATTCCCTCACACACTCCAAATGATCATTCGCATATTCCCACGTGTGAGCCCGTGGTGATGTTCCACGTTGGTACTGCTCACACGGGTTGGAGTAGGTTAACAGGTGAGCCCCTGCCTTAGGAGTACTCTTAACCCACTCTCGGTGCAGGTTCTAAGGTGCCTTAGAAGGACTTACCCACAATCTCATTCATTCTCGGGTGGACCCTGGTCCAAAAGGACGACCTTCATGCCATGCCATGCATTTAGTTCACCACTCGAATCGGGTATTTCGCCCATCGTTCTCATAAAACAACTCATTAATTACCAAATAATTATATTAATTATACGACATACAGCAACTTATACAATAACAAAGGTTTCACCAAAATCAAACACACAATCACTAAAGAAAATGAGAATTTGTCATGTTCCAGAGAGGAGGTCGCGAAAACATTCTCCCCGGTAGACCAACACCGTAGTCACCTCTCGTTGTTAAAAAACCTCTCCGTCGGCGAACACTTCGTCTATATCCACAGGCAAGCGACGGTCTGCGAGATATTTAATGCCGTCGGCCGGTACGACTCGAAATATTTCTTTGGTCGGAATCACGTGGGAACTTGAAATCTCTTTAAGGGTGGACTGGGCCACTGATAACGAAGCTTCCAATGCGGCCATTGCATCTCTGCGTTTTTGATTTTTGGCGGCCCTAGTTGGCCGTTTCCTTTTACGAGAAGGCGTCGGATTATTCGCATCGGGTGCGGCAGAGGGTGCCACCAACACTGGAGCTAAGATAGGGTCGGAAAAACCACCTACCAAGGGCTGATAACCGGATAATACTAGAGCGGGAATGGGCGGCAGATAGGAGCCGTGCCCTTGACAATTTGATGTAGATGCTTGCGACGACTGGTGGTGTAGTGGAAACACATTAGTACTGTCTGAGACTGGAAATTCTCGAACCCTTTTGGCCAATTCTGCCTCCGTATAGACCTTGTGGAGGGCTTCGGATAGCGCTTTAATGGTCAACCGTTGACAACGGCTCTCCTCCAGCAGGCTATCCCTGCAATGTTCCAACCGGAGTATTTTCTTTCGCTCCTCCTTCATTTGTGGCGGGGAGAACCACGTGCCCTCATAGAGGTCAATGCGCTTCTTCAGAGCCCCAATGTATAGGTGCAGCTGAGCAATATCCGAGTTCTTGTCTGCGCAAGAAAAACACGGACGAAGTTCTTTAATCGGATTGCATTTTGAAGACATCTAGAAATTCAGAAAACATGTAATGATCAATAAGTTTGTTTGCGCGAGGTATTCAAATTCAATTATAAATGCAGTCACCCAGTCAATCATTCCACTCAGCAACACTCATAGCAATGGTCAACATTCAGCGTCATTTTTATTTTTAACGATTTTATCTCAATAGTTTTCAAATTCGGAATATGCGTACTTCATTCCCTACCTAATATTCACATTATTCGTCTTATTTTCATGGTTGCAAAAATGCAATGAATCCGATCGATAAGGCAGAAGCTTGGAATATCATAGTACTAGGAAAACGACAAGTATTAGCTAACACGATTTTTACTTATAAAGAAAATGGGTTAAGAAACTTTAATATTTTGTTAACTTTATTATATAATCAGCAAAAATTTAATTCAAATTGGAGCGTGAGCGTAGTCATGGGAATCCCTGACTCTATCTCTATGTCAACGGTTACTATATTAGTGTGTATGCTTGTGGGAATTCAATCTAACTATGCGAAGGACGAGTATGGTGTGTGCATTGCCGTCATTATTTTAGGAATTTCTCCTTCTGTTTCTCCACTAAGACATTACTCAATCAAGCACAAGTTATCTGCGTGGGTGCATGCATGCTATCGTAATTCGTCATTTATTCTGTTACTAACCGACTAGCAGATGTATATCATGGAATTTATCATTTTCTCAATGTTATCGGTGAAATTTATTCAACGAGAAAAATCGGCAATGAGTTACGAGGTCGACGTTCTACTTTTAGGAATTATCGCTATAATGTTCAATTCTGGTTCTCTCTTTATCGCTTGACAGGTCATATCTACTATAGTCAGTCGTCGATGAATGGGCCTATAAAGTGGTCATTGCCAGCTAATCTATTTGCTGATATTTTCCGACGGCTCACTTATCTATGTGTCGTCGTCTCTTTGAAAGAAAAATCCAATCGCAAGAAAAAAATCTTACCACTGGCGGTTAGGGAGTTTCGCCCAAGCCGAAGTGAGTATTTACATTTGTTATCGCGAAAATTTTCCTGTTCCGTCTAGATTCGACGGTTATCGATGATAAGGGCCTGTCAAGATGAATTTTCACGTCTACTGCGTTGAGACGAAGTCAAGGAGAGGGATCTAGCCGCTAACGTCTTAGCGATATTCATCTCAAACTAAATCTAAGTTCAGACAAAATCTCCGATGAATCCCGTGGATTTCTACAAGGAAACACTGCTCGTTATCGTGCCTACATCCGATCTAACGATCATAGCCGCATGGAAATAAGAAGTTTACGAAGGAAAATTAATCGTTTCGTCTAAAAATCGAAATCCTTGGAGGCTTTCTGTGATTCTCGACCGATGGATTTCCTGTATCCCGTCGGGTTCCCATCTTCTCAAAAATGAATATCGTGTGAAATTGATCGATCGTCACTCGGTGGGCAGTTTTCTGGGGTAAAATAACTGTCATTCTTCGGATGCCCTCACTCCTCCTGACCCACCTAAGAGCGGCAATCATCGCTGCCACCGCCCTTAGACCGCCAGGAGGGACGATTCCATCTCCTCAATCATAATTCTTTAATGTTCATAAAATCATTGTAAAGTTGAATGATGTAATTAAATAAATGGATACCTTCGATGTGAGATTATCTATTATACGATAAATTACTTATCTGGCGACCACGCCGTCTGAGTCTCGAATATGATGCCGCTCCATGATAATCGAATTATTTCATCATTTCACTTTATTGTCATACTGGCTTCGCATAGATCCTCAATATCGCTTCTAATAGTCATTCTCGTAGCTTCTTCTACCGATTTATCTGAATTTTCCGCATCATATTGGATTCCCAGACGACATCGTCGTCAGTAGCATGGAGAGAGAAAAACATCTTTATGATAATAAATTTTTATTAAGAATAAAATATTTTATTAATTCATTTATATAAATTAATCGCAAATCAACATATACATTCTACTTACAATAAGTTCCCTTCGAGAGTGTTGCAACTTGTAAAAGTTCGAATTGTCAACTTGAATTGATTTTCCTTTGGTTCAGTTAGACTCCTGTAGTAGATTTTCGTCGAATTGTCGTTAGAATAATGCTTGCTATACTGCTAACTAGTCCGGTAAGGGTGCTTGAATATAGTTCTGTAGAGTTTGGTTAAAAAGTGGTCGTTAGAAAGAATAATTTTACCTGTAGAGTTTGGTTAAAAAGTGGTACTCTACAGATATTTTCCATTTCTTTTATATTATTTTTCGTCCAATCAGGACGTGACTTGCGTGTAATATTATTATTTATTATGATTTTTATGTTTTTTAATGTAATAAGGTATATTTTAATGACTTTTTCCTATTTTTATTATTATTTTATTTATTTTTCTATTTTTTATTATTTCTCTCCTGTTTTTCCTGTGACTTTATTGTTTTTTGGTTATACAGGGTTTCAAGTCGTATTATGACAAACATAACATATTTTTTGAATATTTTAATATAATCTTTGACAATGTTAAATACATTAATGACAATATTAATAAAATAAATGCCAATTTAAATAATATTAATGACAATAATACATATATTAATGTAATATATTACAAAAAATGTAATGACAAAAAAATTAAGTGACATTTAATTAAGAATAATTTCTCCCTCAATACATCTTGGTATATATGACCACATATTTCGCACATAATTACTACAGTCTTGTGAAGATATTAGGGTACTTCCATTTTCAATTGCTCGCATAAGATCATCTTCATTTCTGGGGTTGGTTCTTTTGGTGATTTCCTTCCATTTGCTGAACATGTTCTCAATAGGATTGAGAAAAGGGGAGTACGGCGGAAGAAATTTTACAGTTGTATTTTCATTATTTATAGCGCTAAGCACTTCAGGACTTTTATGGAACTTAACATTATCCATTATGAATACGCATCTGTGAATCTCTTTATCAATTAAAACTTCCTTTAGCTCTGTTATATATTCGATAAACTTCTCTTTATTGAGGGCCCGATTAAAAGATTTATAAAACAATAACCCATTTTTGTTCATTGCACATGCTATAGATATATTTCTTGATCGTATGGTCGGTACATTTAATGTTGCAGGAGTGCCTATTTGTGATCTTCCTCTTGTTGTTCTCATAGAAACGTTGAATCCCACCTCATCAATAAATATTAATTCTTGTTCTGAATATATACTTAGTATAGAAGAGAATTTAAGTGCATATTCTTTTCTTGTTTCAATTACTTCTGTTGAATTTCTTCTCTCTGGAATTAAATGAAGTCTTTTCATTGAATAATGAAAACGAGATAATAAATTATATACATAAGTTGTGGATATTCTAATTTGAAACTCTGTAAATACCTTTTCCGCTTAAACTTTCAACGATAATTGGCAGTTATTATCAACCCACTCTTTTACTTGATTTTTTTGATCCTCTGTCAATTTTTGTGGATGATCGCCGCCTCTCTTATCAGCTTCCACCACTCCAGTGTTATGGTACTTCTTCAAAATACCATAAATTGTAGTTCTTTTTATTGATAAAATTTGAGAAATATCAACTATTGAAGTCCCGTCATCGTATGCTGTAATAACACGATCTCTATCAGCATTTGAAGTTGTACTATTTCTTCGTTGTACTCGAAAAGTGTTACGGATAGCTGGTTCGGCAGTGTTATCACTTTCGACTACTATTTCTGTATTATTTGCTATGGAAGCAGGAAATTGACTTATTTGTCGAGCCATGCATAGAATGTCTAAAAATATATTTATAATGTCATTAATAAAGCTTTTATTGTTATTAATTTAGTATATATTGTCAATAATAGATTTAATATTGTTTATTATCTGGTTAATATTGTCAAAAAATATATTATGCTTGTCAAAATACAACTTAAAACCCTGTATTATAAATTTTTTGTTTTAATTAGTTTATGTATTTATTTGATGGTGATTTATTTTTATTTTACTTCCTAATTTCTGGTTTATTTTCCTTACATTTATTATTTTATTTCCTTATGCTATTAGGTGTGGTGCGTTATTTTCTTATTCATCTTATTTTTCGTCTTTTATTGTTTTCATTAGTTATTTTATTCCCTTTATTTCCGTTATGTTTATCTAATCTCATTTGTTCTTCTATTTTTCGTGCTTTTCGTGCAATTTATTTTATTCCCCTTATTTATCCTGAACCTGTTTTGCAACACTCTCGAAGCTTGGCCCAACAATATTGATAATCAATCCCCATATAAATATACGTGACACTATTCAGAAGATTCGAAAAGTGGTTAAACTTTTTAGGAAATCACCGGTGAGAAATAGTGTTTTACAAAATCACGTAAAAGCCGCAGAGCAAAAGGAGCTAGCCCTCTTATTGGATTGTAAGACTAGGTGGAATACCTTAGAGTCAATGGTAGAACGATTTCTTCGTAAAATTGAGCCTATAAAAAGGCTTTGGAAGATCTTAATATGGATTATCTTTTGATCAATGATGATATTACTAACGCCAGAAATATTTTGGATGTTTTGCAACCTGTCCGAATAGCAATAGAGGCATTAAGTCGTAATGATACTACCCTATTGACAGCAGAAGGAGTCCTAAAGTTTCTTTTTCAAGCGCTAGAAAAAAATCATTCCGTTTTAGCTTTAAAATTAAAAGATGAATTAAAAGATCGTATAGGAAAGAGACGCGATAAATCATTAGTGTCTCTTTTGAAATTTTTACAAGATCAATCCTCTCTGGAAAATGTGGAAGATGAATTTTTCAGCATGACCAGCAAAAATGAAATCACCAAATCAGCTAAAAACTTGATGGTAAGGCTTTTCCCTGCACCACTTCATGAATCACATGGTAATGAAAATTTGGCAGAGCATGCAGAAATAATGGAAATTGAAAATTCAGAATTCGAACCGAATGATATGAACCAGCAGAATACGCACATTACTAAGGAAGAAATTCTGAAAAAGCAGCTGGAAAATTTCATTTGTGAAAGCAACAAGAGTTCTCAGATATCAGATACAGACTTTAAAACATTGTCGAGAGAAATTAATATATTTTCTGTCAATGGCAAACTTACTCCAAACTTATCGTTGCTTCAAGCAGCATTACTAACAATAAAACCAACTTCAACACAAAACGAAAGGAATTTCTCAATTGCGGGAAATTTTGTTTCGAAGAAAAGAACAAGTTTGTCAGATAGATTGATAGTCTCGGCTTTTTAAAGCATCATTTTATATAATGGATTTCGTTTTCTTTTTTTGTTAAAAATAAATATTGAAGAGTTTCGTTTTGTTTTCGTTTTGTTTATATAATGAATTTCGTTTTTTTTGTCAAAAATAAATATATATTATTTTAATAAATAAATATAGTTAAAGTTAACTTTTATTAAATATAATATATTACATATTATAGCATTGATATTTTTTGAATTATTTTTATTTATTTTTACATTAAAATTACAAAAATGTAATGCATATATAAGAATTTTAAATAAAATATAATGAATTTAGTTTTCTTTTTTGGTAAAAATAAATATTATTTTAATAAATAAATATTGTTAACAATACTTGTATTAAATACAACCTATTTCTTCGTTTTTTCATTGGTCAATCTAATTTTTTTTAATTATCAGAAATCACAACCTCTAGTCTTGACTACACAAATAATTGAAAGTTGATAAATGAATGACTAGATTGTTGATAAATTACTAACTTTTAGTTCATATAAATTTTATTATTAAATTCATCGTATCTTTTCACAATTCGTTTTTAATGTTAGGTTACTTAAGAGCAACCATTGGAAGTAATGAGTTAAAAACAATGGCCAGATTTTACAAAACCATTTTTACACTGGATTTTTTCACTAATACATTTTGTGCAAACTTTTCTTGATAAAACAGTTTTCAAATTTCTAATTCCTAAAATAACGCTGATCTTTATACTTTTCTTCTCTAAACTTATTTTCTATACTTTCAGATGTTTTACACATACAAGAAAATAATTTTTTTTTCTTTTTTTATAATTTTAAAAGATTTATTTGATTTTTCAATGTTACATTTAATACATATTTTAAAAGAAATTTTTTAAAAACATTATTTCATTGTGAATTTAGCAAACACTAGTATGTCCTTTTTAAAACACACTTGAGCCCACTTAACCCAAATAATTATATTTTGGAAGATGATGTTCTCCTTTATATTTTGTCCATGGAAATTCTGGTCATTTATAACTCGCTTGTTGTAAATCCTCGCGACTTTTTATTTTATGAACATTGGTTCTTTCATGTTTCGCTTTGTTTGATTTTGAAATATTTTTTTCACAGGTTTTGCAAAACAACATTTTTATACCAAGAATTTATTTTCTATAATGTTTCCAAGAATATTTTCCAGAGAATTATTTTTACGAGAATTTTCCAAAAATGTTATTTTCACAGTCCTAGAAATAATCAAAATCATAAAATTTTTATTTTTTCTGTTGAATTTTTTATTGTTTTCTGTATTTTCATAGTCCTAGAAATATTAAAATTCATTAGAATTTTGAATATTTCAACCAAAGAGTATTAGTAGATTAATCCCTTTCGGAGTCGTTGCGAAAGGCCTAAACCTCAGCTTGTCTGAGTGAGGGTCCTTGGGTTCGATTACCTAATGGTGGAAGTCAAAAGAATATTCTTACTGTTGATGTAATTGATGAAATTGAAAATTTAATTTTTAATAATTTTTAATATATACTCAAAGAAATTAAAACTGCACTCTTATATAATTTGTAAGATGAATTTACATGATCTTTTTCCTCTGAATCAGACCGGATTCATATCTTACACATACAGAGATCTCAGAGAATATCAAAATGGTTGAACTCGTGCAAAAATTATTATACCAACGGTAAGTGGTATCAGTCCCAGTCATCACAAGCATTTCTATAAATAGGATATGTATATGTAAAAATGATTTTCAATTCTGAAAATGTAATACTGATATTTTCTTTGATTATCTGTTAGAATGTTAAGTATATTCAGAAATGCGTTTAGAATATTAGATAACGCAAGCATATACAAACGAGAGGATGTGCAAAGAATAACTTTCCAGTTCAATTTTGAATTCAAATTTTTATCTCCATACTCTTATATGATGAATTCCACAGTAAATTCATTTTCTAAATTAAAAAATAGCATTAGGTATAGATTAAGAAATAATTAATTATTAGTTTTATCAGATCCTGTGTTTTACCTTATACTCATTAAATTATTTGTATTGTTTTTATTAATTTGTATTTTTTGATTTATAATGATATATAAAGATTTTCGACTGTTCAATTTTGAAATTGACTGCCAAAATGTTAAAATTCATTTGCAAAATGTTTCACTAGACCAGCAAATAAATCCAAAGAATAGATAAATGAACGTTTAATTTAAATTTGCAAAGTAATTTGAGAGCAAAGCTATGGATAATTTAATGAAGGAGCACAACATTAAAATTATATTTTCAAGACCGTACCATCATTCAGCAAATGGCCTAATCGAAAGACAATTCAGAACAATTAGAGACGCCATTCATATCACTCTAAAAGATAAAGATCACAAGAATTGGGTAGAGTTATTACCAGAAGTCGAGTTTATCTTAGATTCTACATTTCAGAAAACAATTAGACAAACTCCAAGTGAAAGAGTTTTTGGAAAAAGAATATATAAAGAATGGTCTACAAATATGTGGGTTGAGAATATGGGTTTTAACGAAATAACAGAAAGAAAATTCAAAGTAGGAGACATAGTGCTGGTAAAAAGAAATGATAACAACAAAGACGAAGATCGATATGTTGGACCTGCCGAAGCAATAAAACAAATACACGAGAGAAGTTATGAAGTAAAATTTGAGAATGGAAAAAAGCTTATAAGAAACATAGAGTGTCTAAAGCTTTTTAAAAAGGGGATGTGAAAGTAATCAAATTGAAGAAGTATTTAATTTCCAGATTTAAATAGATTTAAATAATATAATTAAAGTAAATAATAAATAAAATATATTAAATAATTAAATAATAAATAAAATATATTTAAGAATGATTGAAGATTAAAATATAAAATATTTATTGAATGCTTGTGTACGAATATTCCCTATTCAAATATTAACTCATGCTTGCGAAAATATCCTTTAAGCTAAAAACAGTAATTGTTTTAATAATAGAGATTTTTGTGTTGTTTTTAAAAATATAGTTTTGTTTTGTTTTTAAAATATGGATGTGATTAATTTAAGAAACCAAACTTATAATATGCTGCAAAGAGTTTTCCAGAAAATTTCATAAAAATAATTGAACACGGTGGCCATACGCCAGACCAGGTATTTAATGCTGATGAGACGGGATTATTCTGGAAAAAATTCCCTCCAGGACCTACATTGCTAAATCAGAAAAATCTGTTGGTGGTTTCAAAGCTGCTAAGGATCGAGTAACGTTTTTATTGTGTAGTAACGCATCTGGAGATAAGATTTTAAAGCCACTGTTAATCAACAGGTCATTAATGACATGAGCTTTGAAAGGCAAGAATATTAAACAGCTGCCAGTCCATTGGATGGCTAATAGAAAGGCGTGGATGACAAGAGAATTCTTTACAAAATGGTTCCAAGAATGCTTCGTTCCTGAAGTTCAAAAATATATGGAACAAAAGGGTCTTCAATTCAAAGTAATCTTATTCGTTGATAATGCGCCCAGCCATCCTGTACTACACCATCCAAATATTGAGTTGGTATTTTTACCGCCTAACTACACTTCTTTGATCCAACCATTGGATCAGGGTAAAATAGCAACCTTTTAAGTCTATTACATAAAACAAGCATTTAAATATATTTTGAATTCAATCGAAGACAGAAATTTGACGGTTGTCGAAGCATGGAAAAGTTATACGATTGTTGGGGTTCAGTAGGAACCGGAAATAAACGTTCGAAATTAGATAATAAATAAAATAATAATTAATTACCAAAATTAGGATTAAAATAAAAATAGTATTTTAAAATTACCAAAAATAGAAATTAAATACTAAAATTAAAACTAGAATATAATTGGTAATAAATAATTACTAAAAATAGAATTATAGAAATTATTTAAAAATATATAATAAAAATAGTAATTAAACAATTACTATTAATAGAATTAGGTAAATAAAATTAGTATAAATAATAGATAAAAATTAGAAGGAGGGACGAAGTGGAGAACAAGAAATTAGAGACAAGACGATCAGAAAGGAATCCCAATAGTTATAAATAGATACGATCAGATCAATTTAATTCGGCATTCTTGACATTTAGAATTTAACATAAAATTTTGGAAAATTTCATTTTGTCTATTGGATCAGGAAATTTCCATAGGAATATCGATCAAAGAAAAATTAATTACTGGAATTATTTACCTCGAAATTCTTCGGAGCTATAGAAGATTTTTATTAGTTAGTTTTTATTATCAGTTTATAAGTAATCCTAAATATTTATAATAAAAGATTTAATTAAGTTAAATTTATTTATAAATTGCTCTAACATTAATAAAGGGGATATCCTGACGTCAGCACGAATTTTGTGTTGTCTCGTTAGTAATATTTATTAAAAAGAATTAACCAATCTCTGGGTTAATTCTATAGCGTAAATTTTGGTGATTGTCCCGTTCTCTTTTCCTTTCACCTATATCGGGCTGTTGGCGCATTTAGGGCCAGCCTTGATACTTAGTAACACTCTTCAGGGCGGTTTGAATAACCGTTTTCTATACTTAGAGAAAGCAGCGTGGTGTAACTATACATATACTTATTTAAACGTGTAATTAACTTTTTATTGATAAATAAATATTTAAAACATATTTCTTATTTATTTGTTTACCTACGCGCATAAATTATTTACTTGGAGTCAGATAGAACATTTTTGTGTTAGTTCGAAGACATACCCATCGAACCTAACATTTTGGTGAGCCCGACGTGATAAAATTATCAGCGGGTAGATATTGAATTAAAACAAAATAGCGTTAGGAACTAGAGCCAGAGTAAAACTGGAAAATCAAATGGCAGAGGAAGCTAATGTAAATGCATTTGCCAGATATCCCGCTCTGCCCGTAAAGGCATTCAGCGGTGATCCGGGAGAATTCCCAGAGTTTATGTCTGAATATTATCAGATGGCCAAAGCATATGCCTATCCAGATAATATCATGATACAAAGGCTACCTATATATTTGAAGGGGCTGGCAAGAGAAAAATATAATGACATTATGGCATTACCAATTGCCCAAGTTCCAAAAACATGGGCTGAAATGAGAGAACAAATGACTGCTCGAATATTGCCCGGAGATGCGGGAAGAATATTTAGACAACAATTTTATCACCGAAAACAGAATGCCAATGAACATGTAGGGGAATTTGCACACCAGCTATCACTAATTGCTGAAAGAGCATTCGGACCAAAAACTACATGGGCAAAGCCCACAGAATTGTTAGTTAAGGATCAGCTATGGGCAGGACTTACTCCTACAATGAGGAACGCTCTAATATTACATACTAGTGATGATTTTGATGAATTGACTCGGAAAGCTGTCGTAATTGAAAGCAGCTTGGAAAAGTCAACCATGTTCCTCGTAAACAGTGAAAGAACACCAGTAGAATGTTTCAATTGCCATAGAAAAGGGCATATAGCGAAGGATTGTACCAGCAGGAAAATTATGGACAATCGCAAAAGTATACAATGCACCAAATGTGGACGGAATAACCATGGTGCGGAAAATTGTAGAGTACAGAATTTGCAATGCGAAAAATGTAAACGAAAGGGACATGTTGCTGCGGTCTGCAAGACTAGAAGTCCTCAGAACAGCAATAATTTTAGCACAATTAAAAGAGATGATGTAAATTCATCAGGAAAGATAAAATGTCACGGATGTGGGAAATTCGGACATATGATGAGGTCATGTCCTCAGAACCAGAGTGGAAATACGAGTCAGTTCAATAAAAATACCGATAAGGGTAATGTGAACAAGTCTAAGACCACTTTCATGGTTAACCAGGATCAAGGGTTAACGTATTTGCAACAACTGGAAATGGAAATCCAGGAGGAAAAGAATAGGTTGGCTAGATTGACCGACCAAGAAGGCACCATCTTCATGGTAGAAGTTGGAAGAGAGGAATATCTCAGAAAAAAGGACTCCGTTAGAGAGGACCTTCAGGAAACGGAATCAGAGGAGAGTTCCGATGATGAACCTAGTATGGCCACTATACTAAGCGAGTTCGATAGAACCTTGCCAGAGAATGCAAAGGTAAAAGAAGGGTCGGATACCCTAACAAAATGTTTAAAACTGGTGGATTCCAGATATGAGTACCAGCAGAAGCTGGCCAGACAATTGGGAAAATTGGGAGAAACAGAAATTAAAATTCACGAAATCGATACAGTAGTAAAACTGATATCGCAGGTCGAAGATGATCCAAAGTATCATAACGACACGTACAAAATCCTAAGGAAATTAGGAAAACTCTTGGAACATGAGTGGGATCTCCAAGATGCCCAGCTCAATATAAAACTCCCACAGGATAAAGAGTATAATCTCGATATAAATGTAAGAAGTCGAGCCGATAAATTAAAGGAAACATTGACAAGTATTAAGCATCAAGGATTTGACTTATACTTATGTGGAATAAAATTAGAAGCAAATCAAACACTTCTACAGAACGGGATACTCCCCGGTAGAGTGACAAAGCTCACAGCAAGGAGAGCACAGAAGCCAGTAGCAGTAATGGATCAAGATAGCGTATTCTTGATTACTCAAATGGAAATAGAGAGATTGGAAGAAACCCAACAATTAACCCAGCGACTAGGGTTGGAATTGCAGAAATCTCCACGAGATGGAGAAACTATAAAGGAAATACTTGACTGGATGTTAGTATTGCGTATACCAGTAGATTTGTTGGAAGCAATAATTCCACTTATACTACCAGTGGTAAAGGAAACAAGCCCATTTCAGACGCAAATTGAAGCGCTGATGAGGAAAAATGGGAAAGCTATCCGAAGTCAGCCTGATAGACAAGGCAACATTAATCTAGACGTGCGAATGATGGGAAAAGAACCATTAACAATGATTTATAATTGCTATATCAAGGTTAAAATATTGAGGAGAGATGTAATTGCCACCGATCAAACTACAGGTATATTCCTGATAATGGTCCATGGCAGGCAGGTGGATGATGATGAATATTTAGTGGATGTGGGTTGTCTACCGCTGGCAACAACCACGGTAATGATCATCCCAGTAACTCCACCAGAGTCCCAGTGGTCATTAATGAGACTGCCAGATATAGCAAACGAAATTGCGGAAGAGATTGAGGAAATAAGATTAGAGGAAATTAATCCCTGTCAAATGGTGGACATTGACGAGGAAGATTACTTCTAGAGTTACGTCAGATTAAATCCAGGAGAAACAAACGTAGGAGCTACTACGTCACAAGCAGTAACAAATCCGGAGACTGAAAAACCCCCGGAGAAAGTGATAAAAGATGGACGAGGACGTCCTAGAAAGGATCAAATGAAACCTCCACCCAAGGAGCAGTTAAATCCGGAAACGATTCGGAAAATTCAGCTAAAAACACTAGCAGGGATAGCTCAAGAAGTGGACGACCAGGCGGAAGATGAGACAACGCCAGAGAGGTCGTTATTGTGGCAACGTATACAACAAATAATCGGGATTATCAGGCCGGAATGGATAATTCCAAAAATCAAGGATAACGAAAGAGGTCAAGAAGACAATGGATAGAGTATCCAAAGACGTATCAACTGCAGATATTCAGGGTGCCATAGAAGCATTCGTACAGCAAGGATTAACAAGAGGAAAAGTGGTAACATCGCTATCATTGTTAATTCAAAATGCCTTAGCCCAAGCAGGGGACGATAAAAGGCTTATAGAACGAGAAATCGATCAAATAGTCGAAATGGTAGATTATTACCTGGAGGTATGGATGACCGTAAACAAATTTTGGGAAAAGGAAATGATCCCAAAACCACGATATGAAGTTGTGGAAGAAGCCATAAATAATGGTAGTTGAGGCACAGGAAACATGACAAGCATGATCATGATGTTTCTGGTAATGATGGGCATATTAAAACAAACAAATTCACTAACAGTATTTGACTGTGGAAATCCTAAACTATCTCGGATATATTCGCTAGTAGATGCAATTGAGTGCAAACAGGCGTATCCAGAGAAGGTTCATCAAGGGGAAAAGGTAGAATATTACGTCTACCAAGAAAGTGAATTTTATAGAACCACGATAAAGGAATGTAGAATTCAGAGAGCTACATTTGAATATTATTGCGGTAGTAATAGCTATTCTGCTTTTCTATCTGCAACATTAATACCAAGGCCGGTAAACATAATGCCCGAAGATTGCCTAGATGCATTTCGAAAAGGAAGCGTGAGGATAGATAACGAGGTATCAATCTCGGCAGAAATTGGGAATACATTGGGAATAACAATCACTCGAGGAGGAACAATTGCCTCAGATGGAACCTGCGAAGGCAAAAAGAAAATTCGCGGTAGCAATTTAGTTTCCTATGTGGTAGATATAGAGGATTACTCAGTGGAATTACGAGTATACGAGGGAACATTCGATGTGGCCACAGGAAAATTGATGGCACATCCGCAATGCAATGCCAAGTTCGGTAGTTTTAGAACGGGAACCACCACATTAATTTACGAACAAATGAGAGATCATTGTGAGTTGGCCTTCCTCAAGAAAATTCCTTTTAGAAAATTAAATGGAACTAAATATCGGGACTCCCAGAATCCAGAAAAGGTGTGGGATAAAGCAAAAACGTTGAAGAAAATCAACAAACAAGAGAAGGAAGATATCGGAGAGGAAAACACACCTCTAGTGTTGATATTGGAAGACAAGACGGAAGCAATTCGAGTTGTCCGAAAAGATAAAAAGACTAAATGTGGGAAAAGAGTATACGAGACGAACTACAAAGGAATTTTCCTGTCAAGAGAATATATTCGAAATTCCAAGGTCCTACATGTAAAGGATATCAAAATTACGAATTATATAAATAATAAAGTAGATTATTTATATCATGATCTGGAAGGGCAAATGCAAGATATGTATCAAGAGCTCATACTAAACGATTGCAAGCTAAATCATGAAATTGTCCGAAAAAGATTAGCAATATCTATCGTTAACCCAGAGTTGGTTACTCCAATGTTATTGGAAGATAGAATGTTTGGCAGAATCATGGGAGAAGCTATATATAGCTATGAGTGTAAACCAGTAGAAGTACAATTAGCCAGATTTATTCAATGCACTCTAGAACTGCCAGTCTCGTACCAAGGAAAATTGAGATTTGTTATGCCAGTAACCAGAAAGTTACTTGAGGAAAACGCTAAACCGCAACCAGCTATATGCAACCCGGCAATATCACCGTTATACAAAATAAATGACATGTAGATATCTTTGCCGGAAAGAAAATCATCTACACAACGGGTAGCGACCTTGGAGGTAACTAAATTAAAGGATAATATGGAATTCAAGTCATTAGACGAATTAGCAAAAGGAGGGATTTACACTCCCGACAATATCGAGGAAGCAAGAAGGACATTGCTATTCCCACTTGACTAAGTGGCCAGAAGCCTACCCGATGCCTAATCACAAAGCTGATACGATAGCTAGAATTTTCGTTGAACAAATTGTCTTTAGGTATGGAGTACCTACAAAGTTGTTAACAGATCGGGGAGCTGATTTCATGAGTAATTTGCTCAAAGGAATAAACGATTATTTCGGAGTTTTAAAGTTGAATACTTCCCTATATCACCCACAGACGGATGGGCTAGTAGAACGATTTAATGGAACATTAGCTAATATGTTAGTATCATATGCAAATTCAGGGCGAACGGACTGGGACATCCACATTCCATCCTGTTTATTTGCATACAGAAATGCAGTGCACGAAGGAACAGGTGAAACACCATTTTACCTAATGTATCTGAGGCAAAGTAAAATGCCAGTAGATCTGTTGTTTTTCCCTAAAGCAACACAGTATTTAGACCAGGAAAATTATCTAATGGAAATGAGGGAAAGAATGCAAGAAGCATGGGCTAGAGCAGGCCTTAGTATAAAATATCATCAGGAGGCATCCAAAGATTATCATGACCGAAAAGCCAAGGATCATGGCATAATGGTTGGAGACCAGGTGATGTTGGAAAGTCATTATAACAAGAAAGGTTTATCACCAAAACTCATGCGGAATTTCAAAGGGCCATATGAGGTATTGAGAACTACAGATACAAACCTCTTACTACAACTTGTAGCCAACTTAAAAGCAGAACCAATAATGGTACATGCTAATCGGTGTAAAAAGTGCGAAATCCCAACAAAGGGGATCTCTGGAAATTCAAAAGTAAAAGCACTAGAGAAACAGGTGAAACCAAACACTACCGAAGAAGCACAAGAACACCGATATCCATTGAGATCACGTGGTGTTCCAAAATCAGTAACCTTTTTGTTGATAATAAGCTGTATGATGACTTTGGCAATAGCAAAGAGGGATAAAAAGGCATATTTTCAGCATATGCCAATGCAAGTGGAAAAGTTACATTTCATAAGAACGTATCACGGAATTAGTATATTCACAACGTGCGATAATACCACGAAATTCAATCTGCATTTCTACAACAAGTACTTTCGGATCCGCCAACTTAATTCAGAAGAAAAAGAGTGGGATTTATATGATTTAAAAGCCGAGACGGATTATAAACTGCATATCGCAGCATCAAGGTTATATCAGAGTGGTTGGTATACCTATCACGTATCAAATTGGATCCTAAGGACGGCGGATTTCACAAATCACATATCGATATCCTACGAAAAGGATAAAGTAAAGTTTAGCCAGCAAATTAGCAGGGAGGAAAAGGTGAAAGTCAGTATTCTAGACGGACCAACCACGAGAGAAACATTATGGTTAGACCAGAACTCTCCCGCCCAAGAAATGTATCTAAATCAGTCCGTAGAATATTCGGTTCTAGTTATATACTATAGTCCGAGAAACGGCAGGACGGTAGGTGGTTCGAGGTATTTGAGGAGATATTACCTCTTAAACATCCAGTTACAACGAAAATATCACAAAAAGTAGTTAGGGAGAACATGGTGATACATCCCGCGATATGGCAATATCTCAGACAATTGCCACCTATCAAACAAATATCTTGGCAAACGACTCCAAACCGGACCAACTATTGTGATTGCAATGTCAGAATATGTTGTTCAAGCAGGGTTTACTGTGTGGGGGCTATTCGACAAGAATGAGTGTGGAAAGTGGACAATGGTGAGGGTAATTGAAGCGATATCTGGAGAATGTGGAAAACTACATGTGAGGAGAATTAGTCGAGAAGGAAAAGAGATATTGAAATGTATCTCCAAATTTTGTTTAATTGTGTAAGGAGAAACTAATGGTGAATTGAGATTGACACAAATGTGTCAAGGGGAGGTTAGTCAATCCTAATACCAAATGAGTTTCGATTTGTGTTATTTTATTTAATAAAACCGCAACCGACCTTTTTATATTTTGATAAATTTAGTGTTTATTTGAGTTTATCTATATTTTTATTTATTATTTGGAGTCAGATCAGTGTTGAAATCGTAACCCCAGTTTTTGATCTTAACAATATTATAAAGAATGGAAAGTTATTTGGAATTTTAAAAATTGAAAATTTTTGCCGAAGTTTCAAAATAAGAGGTCAATTAAAATTTCTATATATATTTGCATTTTATATTTAAATAATTATTTTATATATCCAGGTTTAATTTTAGCCGCTTCATTTTGCTGAGGCAAAATCATGTAAAAAGTACAAGTAAAGAAATTAGGTTTAATTTTTTTTAAAAATACATAACTTTTGACAAGGGTATAATTTGAATATTTTATTTCAGCAGAAACTTTTAAATTTCCAACATTATAAATTTTTTTTCAAGAGCTTAGAACAGCGGAGCTCATAGTGTGGGTCGCCATCCCCAAAGGGGTCACGAAAAAACTCCAGGGGGGTTCGAGAAAAATTGGTTTTACTATTTTGAAATATCTAATAAAAAATATTTAAATTTTGTAAAACTTCAAATCGTGACTTTACTTGAAATTAACTTGCAATATTAACTTTGCAACTTCAATCACCTTGTTAATAATAATTTGTTGAGTTTTGTTGAGAATTTTTGTAACCCTGTTAGCCTTTATTATAATATTCAAGATGTAATTCGGTTTCTTTTATGTGTGCAACAGTAAAACTTGCCCTCTTGCCTTGTAAATGGTAAATTTGAAGTTGATTAGTTGAAATTATCATATACAGATAACTGATGCTTCAATTACTTTGGAACTTCGAAGCAGAAATATCAGTTAACATCATCTTATTTTGGGAAATAATTTCAGTAAATATTCACTGGAAAGTAGCATATATCAACAACCTAAGCCTTTCTATTTCATCCAGTCTCTAAACTTTGCCCAATCCTTTGTAAAGCGAAAGTCATCACAAATTGGTTGTCATTTTTAGCATTATATGTAAATCGTATTTTTTTCCTATAATTTACTTTTAATCTCGCGTTCTTGTCGAAGTGCTAACAAATCGGAGCAATATTTAGGTTTATTAGATTAGAGAACATTGTTTGTGATTGTTTAAATCGTTGTTGAGATTTCTTATATCCTCAAGTGCTATTGGTACTGCTGAGACTATAAATATAGTCATAGCAATGTACACCAAAGCGCATTTAATTATCATAAATGAGACATTCATTTAGCTTTGTCAAATAAGCTTTGTTCTGGATTTTAGTTAATTTTAAGATTTTTTTAAAAATAATGAATAAAGAAGATATTTATTTATTTATTATAATATGCATTAAATATTTCATAGTTTTATTAAAATATCAAGAATTTAGGGAAGAATCTTTAATATGATTATTAATATGATTTTTGAAATTATTATGATCTGGTTTTCGAAGTTCCTCGTTAACTGCTTGGTATATTGCAGTAAATCATTCATTGAAGGTAAATCTGTCTGGAAAATCCATCAACCGAAGAAACTTTAGTCTTTACCCCATTTTTAAATTTGCTCAACACTTTCGATGGGGTTCAAAATGGATTATATGGCAATTTTTCTATTTGAATAGTCAATGAAGATATATTATTGTAAATGGATTAGCTCATCTTTGAAAATTGAGACCTCGATTTGTTGGAATATTGTTATAAATTCTATTGTCTACTCGTGATCTACCGAAGCTCTTGTTCGTCCATCTATTGAAGAGCATTCATCTATGTATTTCTTGAAATGAAATAGTCGATTCTGATGAAGTTTCTGACATATTCTTGTATATTTTTTTATAATTAATTAATTTTAAATGGAAAATTTTTAGCTAATTGAATGTCCGCATGATAAATCAATGTCCTATAGTGTGTATTTTTTATTATAGAACCGTGTTTGTATGCATTTATTTATTTTTCTTCCAACTGCGATTTTTTCTATCTTTCTATAGTGTAAGAGCTAATTGAATGTCACCTAGCTAATTCAATGTCCCTTCTGGCTATGACACACATACATTTATTATAGGTAAGTTAATATTTATATTATTAAATATGCAAATCAATGGCCATTTGATGATAATCAAATGCCGGTTGGTGTAGAAGTCATGCAAAAAAAAATTGAATTAATTATAACAAAATATTCTATTTATATCGATTTCTATGTTAAACTAATAATAACATGACACTTAAGGACTTGTATTTGATTAATTTGTTGAAATCTCTCTAAACGGCTCATTTAGGAACGCACTAGTTTATATTCACAAAGTACAAAATGAATTGTAAACAACCTACATGCATCAAAAATTATACACAAAATATATACGTTGAAAAGGGCGTTATTAAGTGACACAACTTGAAAATGACGACATGATATGCATATGTATACATATATGTTTTATACATAAATTTATACGTGAACGTCAGTCGTAATTGTTATGACGTCATTGGTGAAAATAGAAAATTGACAATAATTTATTACCTCACTGATTTGAAGTTTTCACGGCGGTCTATTTAACACATTAACTGACAAAATGTTATTTGTATCAAAATCTTATAAAAAAAACACTAAGTCAACATGACAGTCAAACTGTCACAGTAGCACAACCGCCGACGCTAACATAAATATTCCTATATTTTCATTATTAATATATTTTTTCAATCTTTTGTATTTTTAATATTAAATTTCATTGAGTTAGTCAGTATTTTTGGCTTTAATAATAATGGAAATTATAATAATTATTATTATTTTTATTTAATTATAATAATAATGATAACTCATGGTAATAATATTGAATCATAATAATAATTATTAATCGATACAAAAGTGAATTCGCGGTGCTGAAGTAGCCAATAGAATGCCGTTGTGAGTACGCTGTGTGCCGTTGTTCTTCAATCTCTATAAATGGCTGAATTTTTTTCAACGATATTAAAATTTACAAATCATGCCATTGGCAAAGTTGAGAGAAAACAAATTGCTATTGAACAAATATTTGACACTGCCACAGCCAGAAAATGTCACTCAGGTAATGTATGTCTGGATCGACGGGTCCGGAGAAAATCTGAGGGGTAAAACTAAAACCGTCGATTTCGATCCGGTTAAGCCTTCGGGTAAGGAAACTTTTATTTTATTTATTCTTTAAACCTGAATTCAACGATTTAGAACTGCCGATTTGGAATTTTGATGGAAGCAGTACAGGCCAGTCGGAAGGAAGCAATTCTGATGTCTATATACATCCTATTGCTCTATTCAATGATCCTTTTCGTAGAGGAAATAATAAAATTGCTTTATGCGAAACATATAATTATGATCAGGTTCCCCATGGTAATAAATTAATATTAATATTTAATCAATTAATTATTTTATAGAAACTAATTGAGATATAGTTGTAACGAAGTAATGAAGAAAGTAGAAAATTATCATCCATGGTTCGGGATAGAGCAAGAATATGTGATCCTAGAATCTAGGACCTAGATATAGACATGTATCCGTTCTCGTGGCCTAGACTTGGTTTCCCTGGTGCTCAGGGTAAAATTATTTTTGATAAAAATTAAAAAATCATACCACTTATAGGACCCTATTATTGTGGAGCAGGAGCAAATAAGGTATTTGGAAGAGACATCGTAGAGGCACATTACAGGGCGTGCATTTATGCTGGGATAAAGATTGCTGGGACAAACGCGGAAGTTATGCCATCTCAGGTTTCATTTTTAGTAATTATCAAACTTATATATCTAAATTAGTGGGAATTCCAAGTCGGTCCATGTGAAGGAATCAATGTTGGTGATGAATTGTGGATGGCAAGATATATATTACATAGAGTGGCCGAAGATTTTGGAGTAGTGGTTACTTTTGATCCGAAACCAATACCGGGTGACTGGAATGGTGCTGGAGCCCATACGAATTATTCAACGGTTCAGATGAGAGGTCCACAAGGAATAACGTAACATGTCAACTGCTATGAATTCTGTTGATAATGTTTTAATTTTAGATATATCGAAGAAGCGATAGAAAAAATGTCTAAGAAACACTCCGAACATATACAAGCATACGATCCTCATCAAGGTGTAATAGGTGATAATAGGAAACTCGTTCATTACTCTGTCCGTGAATTTCGCCATGTTGCTGTCAATTTTTATATTGTGTACATTTAAGATGCTTAGATCAGATAATGTTCATCATGTAGTTAATAGTACTAAAGGATTTCTCTATTGTACAGTTAGTCGTAGGTTACTTTAATAAATTCAAAATTGCGTAACGAATAGATAGAAGAAATTAGTTTATGATAGTAAATTCAGAAATTTAGAATTACCTAATTAATATGTCGTTGCTTCATTTTCTATTTATAACCCCTAACCCTAATACATTACGTTTTCTACATACGTTTGACGATTGAGATTACTAATCTGAAATGGATGTACTGAGAAAAGATTAAACTCCAGTGTTTAAGAAAAGCGGCACTTCAAAGAATAAATGATCGAGTCTAAATATGGTATAAATATAGCTTGCCGAAAATAAACTAAAACAAATTTCCTCTAAAATGCAAAATAAAACATTTAAGTTTTTATAACTAGTTTATAATTTTTTTGATAAATAATATCATAAAATATTTAAAATTTTTAGGAAATTATTTTAAAAAATGATGAAATTTGTAAATAATGGCAAATAGTCAAAGTTTGAAATAGACAAAGAAGAATATAATGAATACAGAATTGAAATACAATCAGATTCTACCCTCAGAG
>CAUHTR010007354.1:41830-106289 GCA_959609185.1 Schmidtea polychroa | reverse complement strand
TCAGTAATAAAAGACATGCAAAGAATATATTATGTTTACAAAATACAAACATCAATATTTTACTGTAGCATAAATATTCGTACGCCTGACCCAATTCTCATATTTTAGTCTATCGAAACGTTTAATTCTAATAATTCCTAATATTTTAGTCTGTCCCCGCGCTTAATGATAACTGAAACCAATCTGGACGGCATTGATGAATACAAATTAGCTACATATTGACGGGAGGTTTCATTAAATATTGATACTGCGGATTTAATTTTCCTTTGTAATTCCACCAAGTTCTTTATCGGTCCATCATTATACACTTTACTTGAAAGCTCATGCCAAATATTTTCAATAATATTTAGATCAGGGCTGTAAGGTGGCCATTTTAAAATGTCGATATTCGAATTACTGAAAAACTCATGCGCTTCCTTAGAAACGTGAATTGGATAATTATCTTGTTGGAATATAAATTGTTGAAGCATATTTAATTTAATTATCGGAATTGCCTTTTCTTCTATTAATGTGATATATTTCTTAGAATTTATTTTTCCTTTAAGCAATTCATGAGAGTAGACCATTTGGGAGAATCATGCCCCAAAGCATAATACCCGAAGATCTTATGACCTTTTTTATTCGTCTAGGTGTTTGGTTATCTTTTATCCAACAATAGTACGAATCGCATCCTGCCAAAGTAAAGTATTTTTCGTCAGAAAAAACGACATTATTCCATTGGACTCCGGAAATGAGAAATTCTTTAGCTGCCTCAAACCTTCGTTGTTTCATTTTATAAGATAATTTGAATTTTGATGGTACATTTTTGTAATTATAATTCATACTTCTAAATACATTTACATACACACACATTTAATTGCATAGTCTTTTTAATATCAGTTGACGAACATTTAACTTTTTTAGTAAATGAATCATTTACTAATGCAAGGATACGTCGTTTGTCTCCTTTACTTAATTTCTCTTTAGGTCCATTCTTCTTCTTACTTCTGCCATCATTTTTAACCATATATTGGATAGTGGAACGCGAAATACCATATTTCTTAGAGATTTCACCATATGACCTTCCATTAGATCTTTCCAACTTTATTTGTAACCGGATTTCTTTTGAAAAGGTCTATAAAATATATATTAAATAAATATAAGTCTATTATAATATAAATTCATCAATAAGTCAAAATAATGGAAAATAACTATATAACATATAACTGTACGAAAATTCATGCTACAATTAATTCAAAATTACGCAATTTAATTTATAATATTAAAACAACGGGATATTTAATTATATAGTTAAGTTTATTTAAGTTATTTAACTACGATTTCAACCCAATTTTAGCAAAATATATATTAAGAAAAAATTATTGACTGTACAAAAATTTATGATACGGGTACGTCATCATCACTAATTATTTTAACATTATCTAAAATAATATATAATAATAAATAAAAAAAATAATATATTACCTTCGAACATCATTTTTAAAATAATGGCTCATTATTTTTTTAAAAAATAATTGCAAGGTAACAATTTCGAGAAATTTATATCTATTTATGTCACTGGCACAAGGACGTGAGTTGAACAGCACGTGGCAATTATGTTATCCTATTCTCTACTCATAAAGACGGTTTACAAAACCTATACCATAAGGGTGAATTATTAATGAATCTCTGGTTGCTATCTCGGTTCAACACATCTGTTTGTTCCTTATCGATTCACCATTTTAATTTGTTTAAATGTCTTTGTTTAAAAATGACGAGTCATATGTACTTTAATGACCTTGAGTCATATGGCTTTGTTACTAAAATAGAATGTCCTTGACCTAGTTACTAAAAATAGAATGATATTGATGAGGCATCGTTGAGTCACATGCCCTTGATGAGTCATAGATGAGTTACGTGACCTTGATGACTCATTGCGATGAGTCATGGGAGTATATGATGACTCATGGAGCACACTTCCCCTGCTGGTAACTGGTTTGCTGAATAGCTGAATAGTTACAAAATAAACAGTGAAAATTCCTTTGCGAGGGAGCCTTCTATAGTTTTTTGCTATGTTTTTCGACAAATCAAGGTCGAGTATCTGTGTAGGTATTTTAGCTTCTAGCCCAACATTAATTACATATGTATAGAGAAAATATATAAATAGCAAATTTTCATTTTATTCATTTTTAAAATTTAATGTGCATTTTGTTCTTGAATATTTTCTGTTAAATTATTTAAGTTCGGTTCCGTTTGGGATACTGAGATCCTTAACAAGTGTTGTAAATAGACTAATATACACCAGTTGATGTAACTCACCATTTATATGAAAATGAAGTTTATAACTTCATTTATTCAATTTTTAAAAATGGTTTTCAGGTAAGTTTTTTTAATTTTAAATCACTTGCAAGACTTGAATTTTGATTTTATATAATTATGAGAGCATTATTCAAGTTCTTAAATATTACTTTTGGTCAGCATTTATAATATAAATTATTTTTATTAAATTTCAGGTGTTTTTTAGGAGTTATGAAATTAATTGGAATTATTTCGATATAATGGAAGTCAAATATATTTTGAAATATAAATTATATATCATAAAATAAATTATATATAAAACTATATCATTATAGTATAATCAAATAAAGTAATCACATACATTTATTTTTTAGTACAATTATGAAAGAAGCGGCATTTTCAGCATTTTTTACATGGATAAAATAGTTTTTAATATTTTTATAATCTTTATGCAGCTCATTTTCTATAGTCTCTTTGACGATGTCAAATCTGCTTGGAAAGGACATGGAACTGAATCCATTTGCCCTTAATATGGCTTTTGTTATGCTGCTTTTGATTTTGCTGAATACGCTTTCTATTGGATTGAGGAATGGGATATATGGTGGTAGGTGTAATTATTTGGAGATAATGCTTCACTATGAATTGAAGCATTGTCATGAATGAGACAGTATCCTTGTAACTGTCCACGAGTGATGTAACTAGGGGCAACTGTGCAACTGATTCGACTTTTCCCAGGCACCCAAGGTGATTTGTCGATAATTTTCCTTCCTGTGTAGCCATGACGACGAGCCATATTGGTGATGTACACCGAGGTCGGAACCTGTCAGCAGGTGAGCCCCTGTGTTAGGATTACTCCCAACAGAATTCGCAATTCGGGTTCTTGAATGCCGTAGAAGGACTTACATCGAGCGATAAGTGCCTCTGGTCCAGGTGTAGTCATTCAACTTTTACCACCTTTTCACAATAAGGTCTTAGAATAGTCCTTTAGATACTGGAATATCGACGAGACAACAGTTCTTACTTAAATATTTATTACATTTAACACAAATTCCCTAATACATAAAAAAAGTAAATTAGCGCCGTTATACAATACGATAAACTCGCACACCAAGAGATTTAAAGTACATTTTTATCATGCAAATCCGGTTTTCAAGTCAAATAGTTTCGACGGAGTCCTTTTATTCAGATGTCCCCTTCTAGTAACATCGCGGTGATGTCGTTTTCCAGCACGGGGTCGGGAGTTGGTATAGAGTCAGTATCTGGTACAACTTTAAATGAAGGAACTGGAAAATTAGGTGGAACTGATTTTGCAGTAGACACTGCGAACAGTGTTGCTTCCAGTGTTGCTATTTCTTCTCGCCACTTTTTGGTTTTCTCTGCTCGGGTCAATCTTTTCTTTCTTTTTGTTTTAGGAAGTTCAGTCGGGACGATCCCTTGAGAATTAGAATCACTTGCAGAGCTCACGGCAGATATGGTCGGTATATAAATACCTGTTATTGCGACGTCAGATGTGGCTAGCGACATTATTGTAGGACCATGCGAATTACATCGCGATGAGTGGACTGACTCTAGATAATCTGGTTGATGATGGAGAGGAAATACATTTCCTTTATTCAAGGTAGGATAATCCGCGATATCGGACTTCAGTTCGGCATCGGAATAGATGCGGTGGAGTGCCGCAGATTGGGCCTTGATTGTAAGCCGTTTTCCTCAAGCAAACTGTCACGGCAGTGCTCGAGCCTGAGGATCTTCATCTGAGCCTCCTTCATTAACGTTGGAGCAAACCAGGTGCCTTCCAATGTGTCAATTCGGCGCTTCAGTCCCAATATAATCGGCGGACTTCTTTAAGAGTACTTTTTTATCAGCACACGAGAAACACGGCCTCGGGCCGGTTGGTGGAAGATTTGGTTCTGACATTTGGATTGGAACTAAAGAAAAATTCATAATCGTTAGAGTACACCGGCAAGGCGGTTAAATTTCAATATTGTCTAGTCCTTTCACCTAGGTTCTATTCGCAACAGTAATTTTTGTTAATGTTATTTTTTAGAAATGTCATCCAAAATCGGGTGGATAGGGGCAGAGTTTCGATCAAGAAAAAATCACCGTACTTCTATCTCTTAAGTCATTTCAAAAACATGTTTATTAAAATTAATTAATTAAATTCATTTTTTAAACACGACATTTAAATTTATTCCTAAAAATTCCTTATTTAAATTTATCTACAAAAATTCGTCTCTCAAATTAGTTTTCTAAAATTTATTACATGAACTAGTTTTCTAAAATTTATTACTCAACCGTGTTACTTAAATTTTAATCATTAAAAAATTTATTTAGCGCGACACTCGCAACTTAAATGATTGGCCGTTAATTTATTTATTCTAGTAGAAATTTTCACCGTGCAGAAATATCAACTAATTTACCGGCAGGTGTATGTGTAATGTAATTCTAAGATTTGCTCGCATCTAACTAGGTTCATTATGTCATCCACATCAATATTAAATTTTTG
The DNA here is from genome assembly GCA_959609185.1 of Schmidtea polychroa. Taxonomy (NCBI): domain Eukaryota; kingdom Metazoa; phylum Platyhelminthes; order Tricladida; family Dugesiidae; genus Schmidtea; species Schmidtea polychroa. The sequence continues at coordinate 101,506 of CAUHTR010007354.1, read as the reverse complement.
TCTCCTAATGTCACCGCCGTTTACTCGCTAAAGTGCATGAAATCTAGTAATCGTCGTATTCTCTAACTGTGGATACCTGCTAGAATGCCGGGAATAATCGCCTGTCATCTCTACATGCGAGGGGTGGTCTCGTTGACGAGTGTGTTTAGGTTATTTTCATGGAACTTATGCTACGTGTAAGAATTCCCACTATCTCGGGTAATTGGTTTTAAATATTTATATGAAACCTCATGATCTATTTTCCTCAGACATCACCTGTCCTTAATGCAATTTTGTGTTGATTCAAAATTTGTGATTACAATCTCTCATCGTCGACTCGGGCAAAACCTATCGCAGGTTTATTGAGATTTCTCGTTCCCATCTGTTATCATTACTTTACGTGAATGTCTATCGAATGTTTATAATCTGAATTATCAGTGATTCTTATCGACGAGCAAGATCGAAATTTTCCGGGATGGATAGATGATTGCGCCATGACGACCATTGACAAGTTAGCGATCAAACCTCTTAAATTACAGATTGGAGAAGAAGGCGATTGGATTTATTGTTCTACTATGTTCTACGGGGAGCTTTCTTATTATAATGTGGATGATTAGAAAAAACAAGTTCTTCTCGCGATGCCTATCATCCTACTATACGGAAGTTATCTCTACTGAATTCCAGAATGCCTAACTGGATTCTGCTGCTGCTGTTGCTGAGCTAGGGAACTGATCGCCTCTTTCGATCCTTCAATTCCACTATTATCCATACATAATTTCCTTCAACTCCAGTGAGCAATCATCCAGCAAAACGATCTGTGCCCTATCGATACAAGTATCAACAGTTCCAGACGTCCTCCTGGCTAATCTCATCACCACATCTTTCATTTAAAAAAAATTTAATTAAAGTAAACATAAATAATACATGGCATAAAAATCATCAATATCATTTTAGATCAACCGAACTCATTTCTCCTACTCTAGTCTCTCATCACATTCCATTTCAATCCTACAGCTACATCATGACAGATACGCTATTTCTGGCTACTTCTACTAGAACTGTTGTTACTACGATCATACTTTCTGATTGTAAAGTTTCAACTTTCATATCGGGCTACGCCCTGCATGATTTGATCTCCCAATTCCTTACATCTGAATTTTCAAGATCTCGTCGGGTAATTATCTTCTTCTCAACATCAACACCATTCCGGTATCTCAACTATCAACGTTCCTCATGTTATCTCCGTCCCAAAACTATCTCTAATTTATCTGAACTACTCGCTCTGTCAATTCGCTGAATAATCTTCATATTTAATTATCAAACTATCCTCATTTAACTGATTCGATACTACTACCATCAAATAAATAACTCCTGCAAGCATGTTATAAACCATTTATTCAGTATTATTATCATTTAATACAAAATTTCTTCGATCGTGTTACAATTAATTAGTTCATTATTACCGCTAAATACAAAATTCATTTTACCATAAAATAATCCATTAAAAAAGAAAAGAGAACCGTAGATCATAAAATTTTTTTAACTTTTATTTAATTAGTAATAAAAATAGTTTATAAAAATGCATATAAATTACTACATGAAACTCAAATCAAATAAATATTTACGTGATCTACTGTTGGAATCTGGAAATTTAGTGGAGTCCGCAATAAGTTGAATATCGGCTGGTTGTTCTCTGTCCTGATCAGTGAAGTTTAATTGAGTAATAGTAGTCCTAAATTGAAAATTTTATAACTGAGGGAATTAGCCGATCTATTTTCTTATATACTGGATTCTGTCCAATCAGAATCCAATAAGGTTGTATTATTGTGTTTTTTCTCTTTTTTATTCTTTTCTTATGTTTTCTTTATTATTTTTGGTGATTTTCTTAATAAATAATTTTAATATTCTTATTTTCCTTTCTTTTGTTGGTTTTTGGGGTATTTTCTCGTGATTTTATATTTTACTTATTTTACTTTAATTATTATTTCTATTTGGGTTTGCTATTATTATTTAATTTTTTCGTTATTTCTTTTATGACTATTATTTTTCTATTATTTTTCTTTATTTTTCCTTCTTGGGGTAATTACTTAGGGTTTTTATTAATTTTTTCGTTATTTTTATTTCTGATTATTCGTTCTCCCATCTCACTTTTTATTTTCCCTCTCTACTTGGCTAATTTCCCACCTAACTTAATTCTATTTGGTTATTTTATATGGCGGTTTAGACTCACTAAGTTATCAGTCCAACATAGGTATCCTTTTTGTTGGATCCTACAATTAATTTGTGGTGAATTGGACATTTTACACTAATTGCCTAAAGAAAAGACATGTTCGGTCCTCGGTTATTTCATACTATGAAGCGTACTTTTTCTCCTTTTTTCTTCCTTCCGAATGTTTGAGTTGTCCAGGTATTGAAACTACATTCATCAATGTAAATGACATTTTTCGAGATAACGTGTGAAATACACAATCAGAATTCCTTGCTGCCATGACTTACCTTTTTCTCTGATATTAAATGATTATTTAGAAATTAAGAAATAGATGTTATGAAGGCCGTGCAATTTTGTTGCAAATAGAAAAATCTCATTTCTTCCAAAGTTGAATAAAAATTGGATTCTACGAAATCCATCAAAATCCATCTACGAAATCCTGTTCTTCTGAAATAATTTGTTTTCTGCCACCTCTTTTTCCTTTGCTAATTTCTGCATATTTTTTATATTTATATATTATTGATATAATCGAATTTTTTGGGATTCCAAGTATTCCAAATTCTTTGTAATTTTCCCCATTCTCAAAGGCATTAATAAGCCGAATTTTGTCATTTTCTATATATCTATGAAAATATTTGTTAAAATAATTTATTAAAATTTACAATTTTTTTTCTTGCAAATCCAAAGATGTCGAAGGACCTTCTATATTTGAAATGCTACTTTCACACAAAGGCAGAGTTTGATTGATCTGGTATACTGTAAAATATTTAAATTTTTTGTAAATTAATTATTAAATCCTACATTGTCAGATCTTCTACTTCGCGAAAAGGTAGTGTATTCTGAGAAATATACTTGAATAATCTATAGAAATATTAAATTCAAAATTAATTTTAACTGTAGTTAACTGTTCAAGACTAAAACAACCAGGTTTTATTTTGGGCAAATATACTGATTTGAACGGTCGTAGTTATAGTATGTTATATACGCGTGTTATGTTTTTTAAAATCTTTAGACGTTTTTGTTGTGTCAGTCTTATTTTGTATCCTAATAAGGATTTACCTTTTTTGATTGTAAAAAAGTGGTTTAATTTTTGGGCGACTATTACTGATTTTAAGTCACTATTTATATTATTTTCTATGCTTGTTGCATTATAATAATTTAATTAATTTGTTTTTAAGTGTCCTTGATAAAGACTTGAATTATTATTTTGTGTTATAATTACTACACTTAAACTATGTGTCATTATTTGTGCGTTATTGTTATTATTATTAATATTATTATTTTATTATTGTTATTTCCTTTATTATTATTATTTTTGTTATTATCCTCATTATTGCTATCATTATTACTATTATCATTATTAATACTATTATCATTATTATTATTATTATTATTAAATCTATTTGCAATTGACATTTTAAGATTTTCAATTTGCATGACTGTCTCCAGTAAAACCACTCCGAATGATTGTTTTTTCTTTAAAATTATTGAGAATCAGCTGTATTTATTTTTTCTGCTGTTAGTTAATAATTAATCAATTCCGCATAAATTTTTTATATTAAAAATGTATACATTGATGCACATAGAATAAAGGAATAATATTAAAGATATACATAAAATACAACATCTGCAGAAAGTAAATTAATATCTGATCCGCAAAGAGCTTCCACAGCAACTTTTACTGGCTGCGAAGCGGATATAATTTAATTTTTCCTTAAGCGGATATAATATAATTTTAATTCAGCCTGATTAAATGCAAAATCTAGGTTCAAACCGATAATGCTTTTACGAATACAATCTTTGAGCTCATGAAATCTTTCCAGTGTTATTAACAAGCTATTCCATCTTGTTTTTGAGTCATAATAATGACTTTTCTTTTCCAAACTGTTCGATCACATGTTTTTGCAAAACTTCATCATTTTTTGCAGGTGATTTTTTAAATATTTTTATAATCGTTCTAATTTTATTAATTAGACAATTGACGCTAGGATCTTTAATATCATTAATTAGTAATCGTCCAACATGATTTTAATACCCGAGTCATCTTCAATATCTTCCTCGTCTTCAAATTCAATAGTTTCCTGGTCTTCAATTTCAATATTTTCCTGGTCTTGATTTTCAATTTCGTCGATTTCTGTTGGTTTATCTTTTTTATATAAAATTTGTACAACTGATAATTGTATACCGTGAGCCATACATAATTGGTGAATAATATTTAAATTAGATCCAAATTTGCACATTACTGATGCACCATCTGTTGTGCAGCTGACGATATCTTTTAAAGATATGTTAAAATTTTCCAATTTATTTCCCAAAATTTCTTCACATTTTTTTTCTGGCATTTTCCCGTGAATTCTGCTGAGGCCGAGGTTCCATCGTGCACATTGATATTTAAATATCTACGATTTCTAATCGATTTCCACTCATCAAGAGTTAAATTGAATTTGATTAACTTGCGCTTTCTGAACAGTAATTCATCTGTTACTTCTTTCTTGGCATTTTTTCCATAATTGATAACAATATTTTGTATGGCACTTGGAGATTTTGGAATATTTTCGTATTTTCCTTCAAGCAGCTTTCGTATATCGTATGATTTACATATTGAAATAAACGGAAGACCATCTACAGAGTCGTCGATTTTTTTCCGCAAAAACGATGTGATTTGACCAGAACGAATAGTTTCCGATGGTTCGACAACAGCATCGTTATTGGTGTGATCATAGTCTCTTTTTAATAAATTAATATTGTGCTTGGTTCTTAAATGGGAATGTAATCCACTAGTACTGCTTTGATGCGCTTATCGCAAGCTTGTATTTGGCATATGCCAGTATCCTTTTCTCGTTTAAAGTATTTCCATGGCGTTTCTCTCTTTCCGTTCATTGTGCTGTAAAATAAAAACGGATAATTGAAAATTATTAGTGCGAAAATGATTTAATATAAAACATTAACATAAAATATTAAATAAATTATTTTATTTTGAAAATTTTAAAATTATTTATTTATTTACCTAAAAGGTTACTTAAAATTTATTAAATATTTCTAATTAATAAAAACATTTCAATTTAATCAACTTCATTTAAGTAAAATTAAATGTATGCCATTTTTTATGGTTTTATCGTATCTTTAAAATCCCAGAATATTGACAAAATCGCAGTGTAACACTTAAAAAATTTCCAAGTATCATAAATTTTTATATTTAATAAAATTCCAAAAAAATTTTCGGTGAATGATCTTTCTCTTTGGTGTTTTATTATTTTAAGTATTGAGAAAATGCAATAAAGATTAATGTTATTATCTGACATTTATCACAAATGCAAATTATTAAATTATTTTTTTGTCACCTTGATTTGTTTTATTTTATTATGGTATTCCATTTATTTTCATTGTGACAAAAGATAAAAAAATTTAATTTCACGCAAAAAAATTTTTTATTATCTTTGTATAAATTTGGCGACTCTTTTGAGAAACAGACCGAAAAACATCTTGCCTTTTCGGCCGGCCTTTTTTACCTGCTATTCAAAAGAGCCGTCAAATGTATCGGAATTACTTCTGACGGCCATTCGCTGACTCCAATCCGTTCAGATAAATTAGATATATTAGGGGTCATAAAAGTACACCAATAGATTTTGTGTTGATGTAGACGTAGACCATGAAATGCCAGTCAGCAAAGAAATAAGACTTAAAATATAATTAAAATATATCATTTTTAATGAAATTAATAAATTTCGGTAATTACCGGTTTTTATTTTGTAATACCGGTAATACCGAAGATGTAGTTTTCATCAAAAACCGATAATACCGGTTTCGGTATTACCGGTAATGGAAATCCCTAGTTTCGCCGTAGGTAATTTTATCATGTTTTCCTCGAACTTTCTTGGTGTTATCCCTATCAATTTTTTATATATCTGTTTGATAGATTTATATGTCGTTTCCCTATTCATGTTTCTTACTGTTTGCGATGACTGTTGGGTGGATATTGAATTTATGGTAGTTGTTGTTATGATAGTCGTTGGTATAACTTTCCTATTGTTTATATACATGTTTATTGTAGTGGTTCTTATTCGTTTGAGTCTTATCTATAATGTATCTACTAAGGTAGTCCTTTGTGCACATAGAGTATAACTGATGTTCGATTTTAGGTTTATAAATTCGACACTATCGCCTTTCTCAAATTCGTTAGTCCACCTATCCTCATTTTTTTCATGTTTAGGTGTATTGTCCCTTGTTTCTAGATATAGGTCTCTTATTGGCCATTTATTTAGATTATATACTTTAACAGTGTAAGGTGAGATGTTAATTAGAATATCTTCTGTCATATGCTCTGTAAAGAATAAGAATAATTGATAAATTTGTTAGGTTCGATGGGTATGTATTCGAACTAACACAAAACGTTTATCTGACTCCAAAAATTATAACGCGTGTAGGTAAATAAATAACAAATATGATTTAAATATTTATTGAAAGTAAATAATTTATACACAATTGTTTATACTACAAAAACCCTAGCTGCACACTAAAGAACAGAAAACGGTTGTACAAACCGCCCTAAAGAGTATTTCTAAGAATCAAGGCTGGCCCTAAATGCGCTAACAGCCCGATATAGGTGAACGGGAAAGAGATAGTGGATTTTACCGAATTTTAACAGCGATAGTGTCAACCGAGAAAATGGTTAACACTTTAAATTTTTATTCAAAACGAAACAGCTACAAAAAATATGTGCTGACGTTGAATCCCTTTAATATTAATTTAAATATATATATATATATATATTTCAAAGCAATAATACTAACTAGATAGTAGTCCAAAACCACAGATGGGTTATTCGAGCTTATTTTCTTGTGGATAAAATCTACTCTCTTTTTTCGATTACTGCTCCAATAGATATTGGAGATAAGTTCTTGTAACTTTGAATAAATAATGCCAAATCCCAATTTGTTAAAGTTAATTTTCGATCAATAAATAAGTGTAAAATTCTGAATATCTAATTTTAAATTTCCAATTGAATATGAAATGTGAAATTCCAAAGTTAATATCGATAAATGTCAATTGACACAAATCTGTCTCTATTTATATCGGTTTCTTCTCCAACAAATTAAACTACTGCGTCTCAGAGGTTTCTTTCTGTCCGTCGCGTCCTATTTTTCCGCCCCCGAGCTCAATTTTTCGACTGGTATTTATACCATTTTATTTATTTTAATCTATTAATAGTAATTATTTAATTACTATTTTTATTATATATTTTTATATAATTACTATTTTTGTTGTAAGTCTATTTTTAGCAATTGTTTATTACTGTTTATATTTTAATTCTAATTTTAGTAATTGTTTTCTATTTTAGGTAATTTTTTAAAAACTATTTTTAATTAATTATTATTTAATTCCAAAACTTTTGATTCCGGTTCCTACTGAACCCCAACAAATTCCAAAAACTATTTAAGAAATTGTGGTACTTTTTATAGTACCCGGTGTGTCGACACCAACACAATCAGCAAAGTAGTGAATAAGCAGGCCACATGGGGCCACCCCCTCCTTAGGCAGCCTGTCACACCTCTCAATTTCTTCCATTTAAATACCATTTCAACCCTCCAAATCCACCAAATTTATAATATACACCCCCTAAAATTGAAAACCATTTAACATTAAACTTGGGTGTTTCTCCAACCCGCCCCTCCAACCACCTAAAAACCTAACAATCCTAAAACACCTCAACCCATTCTCCCTTAATGGTATACCACTTTTTCAAATTTTCAAAATAAAATAATTTTTAGATTTAAAATTGGATGTTTCAAACCTCCCCCAACTTGAAATCTAAAAAATCTATTTAATCCAAACATTGAGACCCCGTGACCTCTAAAATATGTTGAAGGTGTAACAGCGGCCTGCTTATTTTCACTACTTCAACATATAAAAACTATAAATTTTAAAAAAACTATAAATTTTTAAAAAATCTAAAAATTATAAAAATTTTAAAAATTTTAAAAATCTAAAAATCTAAAAAAATCTAAAATCTTAAAAACAACTAAACCAGTAAAAAAATATTTTTTGAAAAAGATGGCTAGCCAAAGAGTAGTATATAGTGAGGACTCCAGCGCACTTTCAAGGTCATGGAATATCAAGACCAATCGAATCATTTATTTTTTAAATTAACATTTTATTTAATTACTTCTTTTTAATTTTTTTTTCTTTTTAATTTTATTAATTAATTATTTTATTATGTTTTATTTTAATTTATTACATTTAATTAATATTATTATTATTATTTTTTTAAATTAATTTATTTATTTTTTAATTTAAATTTTATTTAATTACTTCTATTTATTTTTTTTCTTTTTAATTTTCTTAATTAATTATTTTATTATGTTTTTATTTTAGTATTATTTTATTTAATTATTTATTATTATTATTATTATTATTATTATTATTATTTTTTTTTAATTTTACTTTTACATTATATTCTAACAAGAGGTAAATTATAACAATAATATTTCAATTTGAATAAAATTTTAATTAGTAATTATTCAATTTGAATAAAATTTTAATTAGAAATTATTTAATTTATTATAAAATAAAACGCTGAGTTAATTTTAGATAAACCGGATATTAATTTTTCGGAATTTTTCCACAGTTTTACCGTATAAACTGTGGAAAACTTGAAGAAACGTATAAATTTGAGATTATGCAACAAAAGCAAAAGATTGATAACTTATTGTAGTCATCCTATGTTTCGTCGTAGCATCAAGATTGCGGATGATCTCATTGCTGTTATACTCAATAAGGAAATTGTGTGTTTAGATAGACCAATGTATATTGGACAAACCGTACTTGATTTATCCAAACTTCGCATGTACCAATTTCAATATAAAGAACTACAGAGTTATAGAGAAGAATTCAATTGTCAAATTAATATCGTAGCTGGTGACACAGATTCCTTCTTTTTAGAGTGTAAAAATGTAGATTTACGCTTACAACTATATCCAAAAATGATTGAAGATGGGCTCCTAGATATTTCATATTATCCAGTGACCGATCCGTTGTTCTCTGATAAAATTTGTTCTGTAATCGGGAAAGTTAAGGATGAGAATAAAGGAAATCAATATAAAGAATGGGGGTTTCTTCGACCCAAGTGCTACTCACTCCAAGGCGATAAAAACACTCTAAAAGCCAAAGGAATAAGACTTACAAACTATAATCTTACACATGAAGCCTATAAAAAAGTGCATACTGATGGTGGAACAGTGAGCATCCCACAAAAAAGAATAGGAAGTGTCAATCATCAGTTGTATACTTTCATGACAGAAAAGGTATTGGTACATGACAAAGGTATTGGTACAATTGTAATGAAAGTTATGCCTACGGTCACTATAAGATTCGTCAAATGCATATTGCAACTGCTATGTCTAGAAATGAATGCAAATCGAAACAAGCACTTTAACAATTAAATTTATGTGAATAATAAAATATATATTGCGAATTGTTTGACTTAGTTAATTAAAATGTGTTTTATCATTTAATTATTCATTTGTCCAATTAATTTAGATAATTAGTTTCAAGTAAGAAATATTATTTTAGTGTTTATTTTATTTATTTATTTTTTTTTTTCCGAAAAATTAATATCCGGTTTATCTAAAATTAACTCAGCGTTTTATTTTATAATAAATTAAATAATTTCTAATTAAAATTTTATTCAAATTGAATAATTACTAATTAAAATTTTATTCAAATTGAAATATTATTGTTATAATTTACCTCTTGTTAGAATATAATGTAATAATGTAATAATAATAATAATAAATAAATAAATAAATAAAATAATACTAAAATAAAAACATAATAAAATAATTAATTAAGAAAATTAAAAAGAAAAAAAAATAAATAGAAGTAATTAAATAAAATTTAAATTAAAAAATAAATAAATTAATTTAAAAAAAAATAATAATATAAATAATAATAATATTAATTAAATGTAATAAATTAAAATAAAACATAATAAAATAATAAATTAATTAAATGCAATAAATTAAAATAAAACATAATAAAATAATTAATTAAGAAAATTAAAAGAAAAAAAATAAATAGAAGTAATTAAATAAAATTTAAATTAAAAAATAAATAAATTAATTTAAAAAAATAATAATAATAATATTAATTAAATGTAATAAATTAAAATAAAACATAATAAAATAATAAATTAATTAAATGTAATAAATTAAAATAAAACATAATAAAATAATTAATTAATAAAATTAAAAAGAAAAAAAAATTAAAAAGAAGTAATTAAATAAAATGTTAATTTAAAAAATAAATGATTCGATTGGTCTTGATATTCCATGACCTTGAAAGTGCGCTGGAGTCCTCACTATATACTACTCTTTGGCTAGCCATCTTTTTCAAAAAATATTTTTTTACTGGTTTAGTTGTTTTTAAGATTTTAGATTTTTTTAGATTTTTAGATTTTTAAAATTTTTAAAATTTTTATAATTTTTAGATTTTTTAAAAATTTATAGTTTTTTTAAAATTTATAGTTTTTATATGTTGAAGTAGTGAAAATAAGCAGGCCGCTGTTACACCTTCAACATATTTTAGAGGTCACGGGGTCTCAATGTTTGGATTAAATAGATTTTTTAGATTTCAAGTTGGGGGAGGTTTGAAACATCCAATTTTAAATCTAAAAATTATTTTATTTTGAAAATTTGAAAAAGTGGTATACCATTAAGGGAGAATGGGTTGAGGTGTTTTAGGATTGTTAGGTTTTTAGGTGGTTGGAGGGGCGGGTTGGAGAAACACCCAAGTTTAATGTTAAATGGTTTTCAATTTTAGGGGGTGTATATTATTAAATTTGGTGGATTTGGAGGGTTGAAATGGTATTTAAATGGAAGAAATTGAGAGGTGTGAGAGGCTGCCTAAGGAAGGGTGGCCCTATGTGGCCTGCTTATTCACTACTGAGCAATAGGTTTTTGGGAAATAATAATCAGTGACATCATTTGAGGACCAAGACAATCAAAAATAATAAATCACACATGCAGGCATTATATAATATAGAGTAAAGGTTAGGGAAATCAAATATCCCATTATAATTTCATCACATCCTACTCGTTTTAAATGGCTTTAGCCATTCCACATTTCTAGTAATACATATATTATCAGCATTCCTTAATAAATAACTATTTTTGTTATATTTTTCCATTATTTCAAAAGGTCCGCCAATACCTGTTATCTTGCTTGTTTCTGATATCTTTCTTGACGAGTACCAATTCACCGACTCTAAAAGATCTATGTATTCAATTTTCTTGATTATAATTATTTATAAGGTTCAATGATTTAATATTCAATGCTATTTCATATTTCTTTGATTCTTCAGTATCAATTTCTGGACCATTAGTAAAACGCTTTTTGCAAAATTTCCTTTCATATATTATTCAACAGAACTAACTTTTATACTTGACTGCATTGTTGAATTCATTGCAAATTCTATATGAGGCAATGCTTCTTCCCATGTCTTAAATTGTTTCTCTTCCAGACAGCATGACATCCAATCTCTTAGCGTTCTAAATTGTCTTCAATTTGTTCATAAGATTGATGATGAAAAGGGCTTAAATAAACTATCTTCAAGTGATACTTTACTGCCATATTTTTAAAAACTTGTGATTCGAAACATTTTCCTTTGTCGACATGAATTTCCTTTGACGGTCCAAATTTTAATATCCATGAACTTTTCACATTATCAATTAATGTCTTTTCTTGTGTTCTTACAGCTTTTAATACTATATATTTACTAAAATGATCTATTATAGCCATCACGTATCTTTTGCCAGATGGTGTCATTTTAAAAGGGTCACAAAAATTAATATATATTTTTCAAATGGTTCATGCGAAATTAATTTTTCAACAACTTTTGTTTTCCCAATAAATGTTTTACGTTTCTGGCAAATTTTACAAGTTGTGATAATTCTCTTGATACTTTTATTCATTTCTTGGTAATTGTAATAATTAAAGAGTCATTGATGTTGGGGGCTACATAAATTTTTTTACAATATAGTGAGAGGGTCTCTTTGATTGTATAGAATTTTGTAAACAAAATCCCGGTCTCGTTAAAAAGCCAAGGTATTTTAAGGTCTCAAGATTTTTGTATACAAAATCCGACTATCGTTAAAAAGCCATTCAAATTCACACAATAGTCAAGGGGTATCTGGAGTTTTGTACATAGAATCCAGGCCTCGTTTAATAAGTCAGTAATTTAAGGTCCCAGGATTTTGAACAAAGAATCCAGTCTTCGTTAAAAATCCAATGTATTTTTAAGGTCTATATAATTTCTTCTATACAAAATCCGACCCTCGTAAAAAAGCCAAGGTGTTTTTAAGGTCTATATCATCGCTGACCAATTAGTGGCCCGCGAATAAAATCAATTTTTGAAATTTTTTAATAAATATCTGCAATTCATTTAAATTTTTATATAGCAAATTCAGTGTCAAAATACCGTCTTCACATTATCGAAGATACTAAGTGTTCTAAAAAAACAGAAATAACATTTTTACAAATTATAATTAAGAAATACGACTAGTTGCCCGTTCAAGTGTCTCTTAAATTAACGTTAGTGATAGTGCGGATTCAATGGTGTTACTACCAAATAGTAAGGTACTGTGTGTTGTCAAACCTCCATCATTACCCGCTCGTCAAGTCTATCTTGCCATTTTATAAAGTGTCTGTTGTTCGATCACATAATAATTAACAAAATTTAGCATTCATTGATAGACTAAAATTAAATCATAAAAATATTCAATAAATATGACTTCTGATAACAAAAGAAAACACAATTCTGAAAATCGAGAGTTTCAAGCTCGATTATTTATTTATTATGAATTAAGGAAACCCACAGTGTTTGGAATGTTTACAAACCGTAGCCGTGTGTAAAGAAGACACTTATAAAGTGTCATTACGTTTCATTGCATGAAAAAAAATATTCTTCATGCACAGGATATGCGAGAAAAGCACAAGTAAATATATTGAAAAAACAGCAGAATTATCAAACTAATTTATTTACCAATGTAACAAAATCCCAAGAAGCATCAGTAGCAGCATCGTTCGAAGTTTGCAACGAAATAGCAAGAGCAAAAAAACATCTTCGGATGGAGAATTAATAAAAACCTGTGCTATAAAAATGGTTAAAGCTTTTGGTAACGAAGATCTTGCAAAAATAATTCAATCCGTTTCACTTTCACGTCAGACTGTAACTCGACGTATAGAATAGATCGATGTTCATATAGCCAATAAATTATAAAATAAAGTAACCGATGCAGCTATTTTTCTGTAGATTTGGATGAAAGCACAGATATTTCTGATACAAGTCAAACGCTTGTTTTTATAAAAATTGTAAATGAAGATTAAAGCTGTCCAGAAGAGATCTTACATTTGCGATCATTACACGGAACAATAAAAGGTAAAGATATTCAAAATCACCATCAACAAATGTTCATCTATAGCGAAATTATTGATCAAATAAATGTTGGTGATTTACTGGTCCCTCTTCTGAAAGCAGTGTGGATTAAAAATATGAGCAAGATGAAGTTGTGCAGCAAAGCAGATGAGCCCCTATCTTAGAACTACTCCTTTACCACATTTCGACTCACTCCTCTACTGACTGACGATGGGAGGACTTACGTCTTACGTCATTTTATTGAAACTCTATATCACTCGGTCATATCATGAAAAATTTATACCACAACTCTGGACAAATTCACACATATTATACTACATCAAATAAAATAGAATGAAAGGAAAACAAGAATAACGGGATTCACACCCACATTTTCGATTAGAGTACTCGAGTTGATGGAGAGAATCTAATAAGATGATACACTTCGTGATAGGCACGGTTGCAATCTTTTTGGTGAGATTTGCTTGCACCGATACTTTATGTAGTGCTTCTGACTGTTCTTTGACGAGCAATCTCAAGGTTCAGCTCTCTTCAATGAGGCTATCTCGGCAGTGTTCCACCCTGAAGAGTTTGGTTCTCATATCTTTCATCTGATAAGGGAAGAACCGCGTCCACTCGAAACGATGACCTTGAAGAGTTTTAATTATCGAATTCTTGTCGGCACAGGAGAAACAAGGCTTGAGTGCCGCCGACGTAGAAGGAAGATTGTACATTTTCTACAATTAGAGAAAGATGAACCAGCATTAACACATTGATAATAGACGGATTTAGAACGTTTGACCGAGCGATTGGCTTTCCGCTGGAATACTCACAGAAATCATGACGACCGCATACTAAACCCAATTACCCCCCCCCTGCAGAGGAGAACAGCCGAATTTTTGAGAATTATCGATTGTTTTTACCTATTTTTAATTCCTGGGAGAACCAAGAAACTTTTCGAGGATTTTTTATCGGAATCTTCTTAGTTGAATCAAGACGCAACTTTTTTTGAAAGGATGACTCGACTAAATATAATAGGTTTTCAATGATCCAAATGTATTTCTTAAAAACATGAAATTTTTATTGAAAAGAAATCTTTCAGTGATTTTCATATGAAATAATCTGTGATGACAAATAAAAAATTTTTTTCGTGGACCATGTCTGGATGAAATCTTAAAATCTGAGAAAAGCACCTCTGACTAAATTTTGCACATTTTACACTTTACACCTAAAAATCAATGTATGCGCGATACCTCATCGATCAAAACCCAATAAATCATCAGCAGGTGAAGAGGTATATATGCTCGATAACTCATCGATCAAATGCGCAATAAATCATCAATCAAAATGTTGGAAGGGATATATATGCTCGATATCTCATGCTGATTCACGGGGCTCATATCTACCTATTTTGTTATTAAAGATCTTATTTGTTATTAATTGTTGAGGATATTATTGGATTAATTGCATTTCTGGAATAATAATAATTTTTATTTTTTTTTATATGTAATAGTATATTAGTAATACCAATTGTAAACTATTATCGTAATCATTTAAACTTTTCATTAGATCATTTATTTTCTCTTTTATATAACAATGTATTTAATCTATAGATATAATCACAAGTCGTAACAGCTAGATTCATTTTGGACATGATAAGACATTTCTTGTCGCTTTATAATTGTTGGAATGTTGTTGATGCAATTAATCTAGATTCTAGAATAAGTTCGAAAAGTTTGATAAATTTTTGTAAATATAAATTTAATAAGATTAGGTAAAAAGGAAAAGTCTACCTAAATTGAAATTTAATAAGGTATTGTCTATGGACGCGACTCCTTATATAGATTTTTTGTTTTTCGTTTGACCAATCAAGATCAAGCTTGGGTGTATGTTTTTTGATCAAAATTCTGTTATTTTATTTCTAAATTCCAAGCATTCTGATTCGCTGTTTTTTTATTTTTTGTTCTGAATTAGTGATTTGTTTTATAATTATTTACTTTTTTATTGATACATCACTTTCTATACACCGTCTTTTTCCATAGACTCGCGAGTGTTTTCTGCATTTTTGTGTCTCTTTCGAGATGACTTTCTTTGTTTTATTGCTTCTAACGTATGTTACATGTGTAACTTATTGCATTTTTTAGATTTTATTAATTCTGTTTTTACTTTCATTTCTTCGTGTCAAGTTTTTTATTTCTATTTATTTGGTGGTTAAGTATGGTAACATGTGGACCCGGAAACAAAGACATATGACGTCATCGATGACGTACCAAATACATATGACGTCACCCCCGGGGAGGGGTATTTATTTTTAAGGTCAATCTGAGGTCAAATAATTAAAAAATTTTAAATTTGAATTCCCAAATTATTATACCGTCGAAGTGTTCAAAACCATATAACTACTATTACGTGCACGGTGATACTCTGAGTTTATCCGACAAGATATTCTGTCCCCCTAAAGGTACTGCTCGCAAGAGTACTGCTCACACTCAACAGCTCACAAGGGTATCAATAGAAATATTGTAGCAAAACTCATATAGTCTATCAACCAATCAGAATCATATGGCGCACAATTCTCTAATATAAATAAAACATTTTAAATAACTGTAAAAATGTCAAAACCTAATTTCATTGACAACTTGCTAAAAGAGATCGTCAACAAAAACATTACAGAAAGCCTCAGTTTCCGAATCAATCGGACTGAACAAATTATTAAAGGCAACCATATCGACTACCAGAACATGATGGATATGGAATGCCTTGAAACAAAGAAATTTTATTTTAATCGAATCTTCAATTGCCTATTCGATGAAGAAATGAAGTTAACCCGAATAATTGTAGGATTCACTTATATGAAAATTATCATCGAAAAAAGTTTATGGGACTCAGAACATTACTACCAGTGGTGTCAAGAAGTAATTTATTTTATAATCTATATTTTAATAATATTCATTTTTAGATAAACAAATCCAAATTTACTCCGTGGATAGAAGCCAATGGCTGATGGGGTGTATTAAATGAACTCGCCCGAAATGCCAAGGAAATCGACGAGCACAAAATAAAGTTTAAAAACTATATTAAACTTCCAACAGGTGTTGCTATCTTGTATATTATTTGTCGATTTTTGAATAAAAATTAATGTAGTTATCATTCAAATTGATTTACTATTGATTATTATTATTATTATTATTACCCAGTGTATAAAAATATAAGTAAAAAATAGATCACGAAGGTACTGCTAAAAAATATTCAAGACAATAAAATCATTTAACAAAGAAATTCTAAATATTATTTGTACACACATTATTAATATTATTATTATTATTATTATTATTATTATTATTATTATTATTATTATTATTATTATTATTATTATTAATATTATTATTATTTATTATTGTTATTTATTATTATTATTTATTACTATTATTATTATTATTATTATTATTATTATTATTATTATTATTATTATTATTATTATTATTAATATTACCCAGTGTATAAAAATATAAGTAAAAAAATTGATCACAAAGGTACTGCTAAAAAATATTCAAGACAATAAAATCAATACATTTATTAAATAATTTAACCACATCATCTAAAATAATCATCATCTGCTGGATCATGGAAATCATATGGATCATCTGCCGAGATTTCTTCTGTTGAATCTATAAATATATCGGTGTCACCTCCCCTATAATGGCCATATGCCAAACTTTGATTTTTATCCACCCAATTTCGCTTATCATCTTAACATGTCAAGGCCCTTTTATTACTTTTAATACTAAAAAGTTGGTGATTCTTCGATGTTATTCTAAATTGAGGAACTGTGTATATTTTATCATTTAAATAACAATCTCGATACGACTGATGTGTTAGTCCAGTATCTTTCATACTAATCCCCTTAGCCTTCATACTTTCCTCATCACCCAATAAACTGTAACATTTAGATCTCAAGAACACCCAATCTTTATATAATAACTCTTTATTCTCGTCTTTGAATTTACCAATGACAGAATCAAGGTTCCTACTATATAAAGGATGATTTGGGTCATAATTCGAAGTATCTAATAATTGATCTCTAATCATCGCAGGTAAAAGAATGTCAAGACTACAATGTTTAATTTCCAAGAAGAAGGAATCTATGTCCCCAGCAACGATATTAATTTCGCAGTTGAATTCGTCGCGATATTTTTGCAACTCTTCATACTGTAGCTGGTACATCCTGAGTTTAGATAAATCTAGTACAGTTTGACCAATGTAGCTAGGTCTATCCAAACAAGCACAATCCTTCCTCAATAAAACTGAAATCAGGTCATCGTCAATTTTCGTGGATTTTCGAAAAGTCAGTTTCGAACAGAATGTTAATAATTTCTGTGAACAATTACACAGGTGTAAATTAATACGTTTTTTAAGATTTTCAGCAGTCTTACCGTAAAGACTGTTGTTTAATAATTTATAAAAATTTTTATCGAGTTTATTTGTCGACGCTGCTCATAACGCCGTATTTGTGTTAATATAATTTTTAAAAATTGTATCTTGTTTAAATTTAATTGCTCTATGTGTTTTTGATATTTTAACACCTAATTTAATAAATATTTGCAGAAGCCTCCAATGAAGGACGTAGTTCCTCTTGGAGCTGTGTGTAAGCAGCAGCTTTTCTATTTTCAAACCGGGTACACACATCTTTTCAGCGGCAACGGGAAGATCATCAAGTTTATCGTGAATTGAAGTCGGTATTTCTAAATCCACTTCTATGGTATAACCATAATCAAGCAGATCTAAATCTACCGTTGTGCACTCAACAATTATATTATTTAATAAATTTTCATCTGTAACCCATTCAAAGTCACTGAAAGGTAATGGTTGACTTAAAGCCCAACCGTATAAATTATTTATATCTATGTAAAGCAATGCGGTATCCAGGTCTGTTTTTACATAATGTTTATTTACAAAAGTTAGTCCGCCATGGATCCCGCCATCGAAAAAGTTATTCATCTCCATATCGGTGAGGAGCTCAATTGGAGAGTTTAAAGTTAATAAGGCGGAATTCCAAGTCATACCTCGAATTCCTAAGAAATGTAATGGCTCTAGTCGGTTATGAGCAATGGGCTTAGCTCTAAATTGCTGGAAAAAATCAGCTAAAAGGAAAACATCAAGTTTTAAATAAACCATCATGTAATCAAAAAGTGAAGTAGTAGATGGATAGGGGCCATCTGGATTAGAGGCCCTCTGGATGACATACCCCCACCCATACCCCCCTATTGGAATTTTTTTTTAATTTTTTTCAAGGTCAAATCTTTTAATGTAAAGTTCAATTTTTTTTTAATTTGAAATTCGAGAGTTCCCGACAAGAGATATTATTATTTGAAAATAAAGGTATTTGAAACACAGGGATTATTATTATATATGCTCCGAGTTTATCCGACAAAATATTCTGTCCCCCCTATGGGTATTGCTCACAAATTTATGGAGCAGTTAAATTCACACAAGCACCTATATTTCGTTCTTACATAAATAAAAAACACTTCATTAAGAACACAATCAACCAGTGAGTTATATAGAGATTTGTTTAAGCTTTATAACAACAGCTTATATGGAAAATCCGTTGAGAACTTAAAGAAAAGGATGAATTTGAGGTTATGTAATTCAGCTGAAAAGATGACTGTATATGCTTCAAAACCTACTTTCCGAAAATCTATCAAAATTGCTGATGATCTGATTGCTGCACATCTGGATAAAGATTCCATAAGTTTAGACAGGCCTAGCTACATTGGCCAAACGGTGCTAGATTTGTCTAAACTAAGGATGTACCAGTTACAGCATCTGGAATTGGCTAAATATCGTTTAGAGTTTAACTGTCATATAGATATCGTTGCCAGCGACACTGACTCCTTTTTCTTAGAGATAAAGCACTGTAAGCTTGACACTCTTTTGCCAGCAATGATTCGTGATAATCTTTTAGATACTAGCATTATGATCCTGCTCATCCTTTGTATTCAAAGAGTTTGGATTCTGTGATAGGGAAGTTTAAAGATGAAAGTAAAGGGCTCGGATATAAGGAGTTGGTTTTCTTGCGCCCTAAGTGTTATTGTTTGTTAGGAGATAAAGCAACACTTAGCGTTTAGGGAGTTCAGCTTGGTAATACTGAGATAAGGCACCAGTCTTATTTAGACTGCTACAACAACAGTGTAGTATATACGGTGCCACAAACTAGAATAGGGACGCGCAACCATCAGCTTCTTACGTTTAAAAATATCAAGATTGCATTGTCAAACAACGATGACAAACGATTATGGGTGAAGAAAAATTCCAGTCTCGCATTTGGGCATTATTGTGGAATATATCCTTAGATGTTGATCAAGTAATTTCAGAAATTCGTCCACTAGCAATACCCCAATGGGACAGAATATTTTGTCAGATAAACTCGGAGTATATATAATAATAATCCCTGTGTTTCAAAGACCTTTCTGATCCAGATGGCCCCTATCCATCTACTTGAAGTACATGAAGTTTCAAGCCAAATTCTCTGAGCTGTCTCATATTCAGCGGGAGTCACATCTTTCCAAATAGGAGGTAACTGATGCAGATCATAACCCTTTAAATTATGAAATATGACAGGAAGAGTATGTCTAATTTGCCTTGACATATTACAAGTATTACAAGCGGCACCAAAATATAGACCGGTAAAATGGTCATGGTCCCTAACAGGACTAACTAAAGGCTTATTACACAAATAGCATGATGTGCTGTTTTCAAACATTAATTGTTGTTCATCTGTAATTATCATTTTCTTTTGATAATTTTTATAACAATAAGGTGTTACAATATATTTCCCTATCATTTCAATTTCAGTAAGAAATTGATCGACGCAATCTAAACCGGTGAACGATTTATAAATTTTTACGCCGGTAAAATTATTAATAAAAAGCATACCAGCAGAAATAGACATATGACGTTGAAAGTAGCGAGTGTCTTTAGGTAAGATAGCCTCAAAGTCAGCGTAAATAACAAATGGAGGAGTGACTGTTTTACTCCTATCAGTAATTTCTAAATATTTATTTTTAGGCAATGTGTACAAGGTAGTACCAAGCTGATTTTTATCACAAAGACCCTTATGCCTATTAAAAGTGTCATCATTCCTCAAACCGTTTAAACACCTAGGACACCACTGACTACAGGAGTGATTGAACTATTCCTACAATTAAGGAATCTATTTAGGTCTGTGATTGCTAGATAATGATAATTATCCTTCTTTTCAATTAATAATAAATTGAAAGGTATGGCTCCTACTATCTTACTCCTGTATATTATATCAATAAAGGGATGCTTCATAACTACATCTTCATCAGAAATGTCTATCAAAGCCTTTTCGTTGTAAGTAAGAACATTAATACTATAACCGGAATTTTGTTGTTCAAATTTACTTATATTTCGAGTCAACCTACTGTCGGTGAGCAGATATCGAGAAAGGCCCTGGGAGAAAACAGTGAGTGCCTTCTCTTCCACAATTTCTCGACACCGAACTAGCGCTTCATAAATAATAAAAATTTTCTAAATTCATTAATACAAAATTAAAAATCTATAATTAGGATCAAATGAGAAGAACGACTATAATTAATAATTTATAAAGTCTAACATAATACAAAAATGATTTTACATAAAATAAAAATAACTAAGGAAATTAACCAGTTGTGCGATTTCGATTTCCAATATAAAATGTGAGAATGAAATGATTACAAAGTATTCGTGGCAGAATAGCGAATCGTGCGAATTAGATAAAATTCCGAAAATTTGATAAATATAGTATGCTTCCAAATGAGAATAAACACTAGTAAAATTCGTTAAGATTTGAAATGGTTTTTGAAAACAATAAAGGGTTAAAAGTGTTTTTAAGAATGTTTTGTAAGATTTAAAAATTAGTAAGAAAGTTGTAGTGGTTACTGAAATGGCCCTTTATTTAGTTTTTTATTTTTAATCGGAAATTCTAATCATTATGATTGGTTGTTTTTATTTATTCAAATTAATCGTTTTTACTTTAATTCTTTCCGTTATTCTTTCTCCTTGATTGATCGAAGGATCGCCTTTTTATACTAACAAGTAAAATGATATTTTATACTGTTTTTCTGTACTTTTTTCCCCGCTTTTCACATGTTCCTTATGTTGGCGTTTACGGAGACCAAACATTCAAAAAAAGACAGCAATATCTTTTTCCATATAAATATTGTCTAAAATATACAATAAACTCGTGGAGTGCCAGCAACTCTTTCCTAGTTACACAATATCCCATTTCCATATGCTTCTTTAGTACCGTCTTCCTTAATATGAGAAAAAACTGCACTCATTGCTTCACAACTAGCATCCGTATCAAGGATAAATCGTCGATCTGCCCTTGGAAATTCAAATTCACACAAAGGTTTCTTTAAATTGATAAAACTTTTTTACATTATTAGGTCCAAACAATCATCTTCTGTCGTTGTTGGATACAAAGGTGCTGCTATCATTGATTAATTCTTGATAAAACGTCTTCGATCCTAATTTATTTGTTTAGTGTGCAGAGGTTAGACCGCTAAATTCCATTAAATAATTTTTTTACACTTAAATATTGAACTCTTTAAATGACTTCATTTTAAGAACTTTGATCAGTTTTAAATTGCTACATTCATGCTAGTCACATCATTCGACATCCTATCCCAAAAAATATTAATTTCTTTTGAATTTCGTTACATTAAATTAATATATTATTTTTGTACACTGGTTTCTATTCATTAAAATATTAATCTAGGTGACCCAACAATTTCATATTTTGTCATTGAATTTTTACGTTTTGGTTAATGAATAATGAAAATTATATCATCAAGCAAGCACATACACTCATTAGCCAATCATATTTCGTTACACTCCATATGCAGACAATACTATTCTGGAGAAATGTATATAACAGAATACAATCCAAATAACTCCAATTATATTTCCAATCAACAAATCTACTGTCATTTGCCGATGATGTCATCGGACGGAGAAAATTGATTTATACACAAAAATACATGGGAAATATATTTATATATATATATATATATATATTTATATTGAANTCCCAAAAAATATTAATTTCTTTTGAATTTCGTTACATTAAATTAATATATTATTTTTGTACACTGGTTTCTATTCATTAAAATATTAATCTAGGTGACCCAACAATTTCATATTTTGTCATTGAATTTTTACGTTTTGGTTAATGAATAATGAAAATTATATCATCAAGCAAGCACATACACTCATTAGCCAATCATATTTCGTTACACTCCATATGCAGACAATACTATTCTGGAGAAATGTATATAACAGAATACAATCCAAATAACTCCAATTATATTTCCAATCAACAAATCTACTGTCATTTGCCGATGATGTCATCGGACGGAGAAAATTGATTTATACACAAAAATACATGGGAAATATATTTATATATATATATATATATATATATTTATATTGAAAAACAATTAATAGCTCGGAGTTTCGGGGCCTGAAGAATTAGCATTATACCACTTGCCACTGGCTTTTGGAGTTCTGCTGGCAGGGGTGCCAAAAGTCGGTGTTGATCCAATCATGGGGGTGCGAGAAAATGTGCCTGGAGTGGTTCGCGTCGACTGGAATAGCAACAAATAAATTTATCAATTATATCCAATCAAATATCGATTTCCTTACCGGGCGATCATTGAAATGTGCTTTGAAATAATCAATCAAATTGATCAGGAAGGTAAAGCAGATATTCCTGAACATAAAACCTTTCGGAGTGATTTTAAACTGATCAAATCTCTCCTTGGAATCCGGCATGTACACAATTATGAACCGACCCTGGATATTTGCGCAACGGGGCAATAAAATATGGAATTTTATTCGGATTGGTGGTTTTCTCAGCACGAATCATGTCGACAAGTAAGTTCTTGTTGTCGCCCTAAATGTTATCTGTAAATTCCTGGGGCAAATACAACTCGAGAATTCACGTCGATTTTTTTGTAGTATTTATAACTTTGGACTTCTCGGGCGAAATTTGCCATCGGTTGAACGTAGCTGGCAATTATTTCATCGAGATCTTCAAACTTTTCACCATCTATAACCAATGTATTACCGAGAGAGAAATCGTTATCTTTGTCTTCTTCAATAACGTCTATATGACGAACGACATTTTCATCGACTTTCCAACTTACTGTCAAATGATTTGCTCCCTAAATTCGGAAATTATCATACATAATATGCAGCAGATTCGAGAATGGTGATTGAATAAATAACAAACGATCTACATCAGTAGGTAGATGTGAGTCCCATGAATCATTATGAGTTATCGCGTATATATACCCCTCCCTTGCTGATGAGTTATCGCGCATATATACCCCTCCCCTGCTGATGAGTTATTGCGCGTTTGATCGATGAGTTATCGCACATATATTGATTTTTAAGTGCAAAATGTGCAAAATTTAGTCAGAGGTGCTTTTCCTAGATTTAAAGATTTCACCCAGACATGGTCCACGAAAAAGATTTGTTATTTGTCGACACAGATTATTTTATATGAAAATCAACGAAAAGATTTCTTTTCAATATAAATTTTGCGTTTTTAAGGAATAAATTTTGGAACATTGGGAACAAAGTAAATTCGGAAATTATCATACATAATATGCAGCAGATTCGAGAATGATGATTGAATAAATAACAAACGATCTACATCAGTAGGTAGATGTGAGCCCCATGAATCAGTATGAGTTATCGCGCATATATACCCCCTCCCCTGCTGATGAGTTATCGCGCATATATACCCCTCCCCTGCTGATGAGTTATTGCGCATATATACCCCCTCCCCTGCTGATGAGTTATCGCGCATATATACCCCCTCCCCTGCTGATGAGTTATCGCGCATATATACCCCCTCCCCTGCTGATGAGTTATCGCGCATATATACCCCCCTCCCTGCTGATGAGTTATCGCGCATATATACCCCCCTCCCCTGCTGATGAGTTATCGCGCATATATACCCCCTCCCCTGCTGATGAGTTATCGCGCATATATACCCCCTCCCCTGCTGATGAGTTATCGCGCATATATACCCCCTCCCCTGCTGATGAGTTATCGCGCATATATACCCCCTCCCCTGCCGATGAGTTATTGCGCATATATACCCCCCTCCCCTGCTGATGAGTTATCGCGCATATATACCCCCTCCCCTGCTGATGAGTTATCGCGCATATATACCCCCTCCCGTGCTGATGAGTTATCGCGCATATATACCCCCCTGCTGATGAGTTATTGCGCATATATACCCCCCTCCCCTGCTGATGAGTTATCGCGCATATATACCCCCTCCCGTGCTGATGAGTTATCGCGCATATATACCCACTCCCGTGCTGATGAGTTATCGCGCATATATGCCCCCTCCGTGCTGATGAGTTATCGCGCATATATATACGCAAAATGTGCAAAATTTAGTCAGAGGTGCTTTTCTTAGATTTAAAGATTTCACTCAGACATGATCCACGAAAAGATTTCTTTTCAATATAAATTTTGCGTTTTAAGGAATGAATTTTGGAACATTGGGAACCAAGTAAATTCGGAAATTATCATACATAATATGCAGCAGATTCGAGAATGATGATTGAATTAAATACAAATCGCGAAATTGACTGATTAATTTGAGTTTGTACAAAAGATTAACATTGTGAATGCAATTATGTGTTAGCATGTTGTGTGAGCTAGAGTCGAGTAGGATAGTGATCAAAACCTCCTATTTAAATGTTTTATTGAGCCTTCCTTGAATTTCCGGTTATCAGAGATCTTTTTTAAGAAATTAATTATGTTCGACTTCGACAGTATTTAAGGCCTTACCGATAAAAATTGAGATTCGAGACGCCATAAGTCATATTCTTTGTCACATCTAGCCATTTAAGTATGTCACTTATTTTATTTAAGGTTGGATTTATATTGTTTTCCCCAGAAACCGAATTAGGCGAGGTTAGAATAAATAGATTTATATAGCCAATCAAATAAAAGTATTAACCCTTTCTAAGGTGGTGCGAATATACTGTACATTTTAAACTAATAAAAATATCTAAGTGTAACGCTGTCGCTAATCATTTTTCCTTTTGGTACAACTACTGACATATTAGCATTGTTTTTTTTTAATATTTTTTTATGATCATATAATTATTATTAATAAACTTTGAGTTTCACTTTTAGTTTCCTTTGCCTTAGAACGGGTTAATAAATCTACAATTCTAATTCTGAGAATATTTTTTAGATTTTTATATTTGTCCCAATTGTAAATTATTGATTAAACTAAATGTTTGGGTATTCCTTCTTTACAATTGGCATTTAGATATCAAAAATCTGCATGCATTTTTCCTATGAAAATTTGTCCAATTTTTCTATATTTTTTATATTTAATCAATTTTCTACTTTTTTGTGATTTTTCTAAATATTGATTTAATTTATTTTCAAAATAGTAATTTTAATTTATTAATTATTGGGGTTTAATTTCTATTAATTTTGCTTTATAAAAATTCGCTTATCAAAAGTTTTTGTATAATTTTAAGTAAAAAATTAAAACTAAGCAAAATCAATAGAAATAAATATCTTAATTTTACTGTAAATAATTCACAATTTTTCCTAAAAATATATTTTTATAAATTTTTCTTATGTATCTTTATATTTGTCCAATTTTTCTATATTTTTTATATTTAATCAATTTTTCTACTTTTTTGTGATTTTTCTAAATATTGATTTATATTTGTATATACTGTAAAAAATTCACAATTTTTCTTGAAAATATATTTTTATAATAATAATAAAAATTCATAATTTATTATAAAAACATAACTTACAAAATTCTTAAAAATAGATCCATAGTTACCAAAATCAATATTTATAGGGTGCAAAAGGGTGAAATGCACATGGAATAGTGCAAATAAAATATAGATAATTTTGTGTAATATTTTCGAGTTTTCGTTTTTATTACATATTTAATGATCGTATCTAACTGGCTAATTAATTTCTATTACATTTATTGATTTTAATTTCTATTCAAGGACAATTTTAAAATTTGCGAGATTATTAGGAATCCCTGAAAATTTTGAGGAAAAATCGATTATTTTAAATATTTAAGATTTTTTTTTCAACAGAAAGCAAAAAATTAATTCGAAATTTTTATTACTTACTTTAAAAGCGTAATTCCATTTAAAATAATGTGAGGATTTTCCAACAGTATATAAATAAAAAGGAAATGTCGTTTTATATTCAGAGCTTCAGATACATTAATAATGATATTTTATAATATAACGATTTTCAAACCAATATTATATAATTAGCCGAGATGTCAGAATTCATAAAAATGCATTTATTGATTAAGAAACTACCTGGTATCATATTCCTTTAAAATCAATTTCAAATTTCCCCACATGAATTATTTTATAATCAATTATAAAGTTTATGAATATTAAATCTATTTATTTGAATTATAATGCAAAATTATCGATTACGGATAATCAATATTTCACGGTAACATAAAATCCAGGGCATCTAGTGTGTAAAATATATCATATTCTATTAATATTGATATTATAAAATATAATACGATAAAATTTTCATATTTAAATTGGTTAAAATCAATAAAATTTATTGTTTCGAATAGAAGGACTTTCTTTGTAGTACAAAATCAAATAAAAACGATATATATCTTTGATATCGATAATTTAATCCAATAAAGATTTTATTTTAAAATTTTGTATCTTTGAAATTATCATGTGAAATAATCAATATTTTACGGTAACATAAAATCTATAATATTCAATTAATATTGATTTTATAAAATATAATACAAAAAATCAATAATTCAAAAATCCTCTAATATCGATTTTATAAGATAGTATACAGAAGAATTTTCAAATTCTTTAAAATCAATAAATTAAATGAGTTGTTTAAGAGTTATGGATAAAATGTTAAAATTTCACATAAAGCAATAATATTAATCGATAATTCTATGAAGCAAAATGAAAAACTAACCTTGCTGCTGGGTCTAATAATAAATTCACCGATTTCCAGTCTTGGGCACATTTTTTCAAAATCATTATAAGTGATGTTTTTAAACTGAGGGTGAAATATAACTCTATTGACGTAGGGCAAAATTTTCTTTTGCTTTTCCAATTTCTCCTCAGTCAATTGTTTATCCTGATTTTCAGCAAATTCGTCATAATACATGTCCTTTTGTTTTCTCCATGCTCTATTAAGATCCTAAGTCGATATCGAATATGATTATTACAACACATTGTGGATGGGAGAATATTTCGTTTACTTGTAAATCTGTGGATTTGGTCGAAATTTCCAACTGCAGCCGTTCGTAATCTACCTTAAGAACTCTCGCCTGAACCATCATGTCCAATTCCAGACGATCCAGAATGTTTGTTACGTGGTTATCTGATATATTTTTTGTTGCTAGAAACGCACGAATCCTATTGTGCAATTCGCAATAAACACCGATTACTTTCCCAGGACACTCTTGGGTATCGAAATGTTGCCAGACCTATATTGACAAATTCCTATGAATTCATTAAAAAGGGCCGTATAGATTACATTATTCAGTTCAGGGAATGTGTCTTGGAAACAGAAGGGGCAAATCCAATATCCGGTGACTTCATTTCTTTTTGGACTTGCATGGTCCAACTGTTCTTGTTGTGGTTTTTTGTGAGCAAGAGAAACCACCCTAGCTTCGACTAATGTACCAACATCTAATGTTTCGGATGTTTCCTTTGTTAGTAATTCAAATCTTTCTTTCGGATCCAAAGATCGAAATTTAGGCCGAGAATCTTCAAAACGATTTGTTAATTCTTTTCTGATATCGTTTAGAGTTATATGTTTCGAGCCGTGCTCTGTTCGTTTTAATTCCTCTGCAAACGCTTCCAAATCTAGATCTCGTAACTTTTTCCGGACTTTCCATAATTTCTTCTAATGCTGCAGCCTGATTGTCCCGATCATCCCATTCCAGAGCATCGATTGCCATTTTCTTGGCAAGCTCATAAGATTCAGGATGGATACGGGTACTATCTAGCAATTCTCGTTGAAAATCATCATAATCAATATCCATTAAATGATTGATTTTAATAAATCCCAAACAATTCATGCCAACTTTCGGCCCAACGTCACATTGTTGAATTATTAAATTACGACTTGGCAGAAGTTCTAGCGATTTTTTAATGGTCTAAAACGTAAGCAATTACATCAAATATTTAATATAATTTTATTTATTAGATTTTACACTATCAATGGAAATAAGTGAAAAATCATTTAGATATTTTGTCAAAATGAAATCCATATATTTTTATAATTCAAACGGCCAAATACAATTTATTTTATGTTGTCTTTTTATATTAAATTCAGGTTACAGATCAATTTTTTATATTTAATTCGAATATTAATTATTCTATTAAGAAATCAATAAATAGAAAAACGGTAAAAAAAATCAATAAATCAAAATTTTATTCATTTTTAGCAATAATGCTCAAATAATAAAACGATTTAATCGAGATAAATCATATAATGAAGTATTGTAATCATAATGAAAAACTCATTGATAATTTTAAGATCCCAGTTGAAAGGGTTTCGGTATTTTTGTCGATTTATTTTTGAAGATTATCAATAGTTCAAAAATCGTTTCTAAATTCCTTTGAACGGTTATTTTATATAATGAACATTTCTCGGTTGACTTTGTGAACAAAATATGAAGTGTCTTTTTGCTGAAAGAATTTCATATATTTATAAAAATTAATCTAAAACAGTGGTTCTCAACCCGTGTTCCGCGATTACGCTTCCAGTGTTCGGCGAAAAAATGACATTTTATCTTTAAATTTGCATTTAAGATACATATCATCAAAAACCTCAATTAATTTTTTTATAAGATGATTCAATAAGAAAGCCGTTACACAGATATATAAACATACAAATATAAAAGTGTTTTTATGGCTTGTTATTGTTGCGCGTGGTATTTTCTTTGCTTATAAGAAGGCATAGTTTACGTTTACGACAGATTTATAGTAATTTGTGATTGGTCACTCATTATGAGCAAGTATTTTTTGTCAGTGTTCCGCGTAAAAAAATCATGTGAATGGTGTTCCGCGCTTTTATATTAATTGAGAACCACTGATCTAAAATAACTCAAAACGTCTCCAAATTCCGTTAAAACTTGGTTTTAACAAATTAGACTTCAGAAATTCCCTAAAAACATTCCTGTAGAATATGAAAGGTTTCGTTTTTTTCATCTTATAATCAATAAATTTTAGCTTAAAATAAATATTTGGCACAATACTAACCAAATATGATTGTTGAAAATTTATTGAACATTGAACAAAAAACCCGTAATTTTTAATCGATAGTGAATACCAAAATTCACTAAAATTGATAATTAGAAAAACTATTTAATTTGAAAATCGATATAATATCGAAGTGGAAATATAGTAAATCAACTAAAATTTTCAAAAATTATTTCTTTTAAATTGTCATGTGAAATAGTAAATCCGGAGCCTCTAATAGCGTAGAAAAATGAAAATAATTAGAATTTTACTGAAAATTTATTATTTTGATAATTCTTGAGAAAAAAATTTATGAATACTTTCTTACTACACTTGCAAACCAATCTTATAATGTTCGATTGACAATGAGAAATAAGGTTCAATAACTTTGATAAAAAATCGAAAAGCTTCATATTTAATACTAAAAATGTAAGCTATAAATTGTAAAAATCGACAATTATTTTAATTATTTTATAGAACGACTTAAAGAAAATCGTAAAATACAAATTTGGTTGGAGGTAAAGAAAATATAGATAAATCCATTAATGTTATTAAAGTTGAAAATTTTGTCAAAATTATCGTTGGAATGTAAGTCAAAATCAATTGAAATGTTGCCGAAGAGTCCAAGCAACGGAAAATTCCTTTTTTTAATAATTTACTTTTATCTTTTTTTCTTTTCCTATTATAGATCAACATTTTGTTTATATTCAACATGACTTAATATATTGATTTAATTATAATATAAAATAGACATTTAAATTTATTAATTATTGATTTTTGAATATATTTTATATTTATTTAATTATTATTTAAATTTATTGATTATCGAATATATTAAATAAAAAATAATGATTTAAATTTGGCATTGCGAATTTAAAAAATTAACATACTTTCACTAAGTAATCTGCTTTCCTGGGACCTAGACCACAAACGAATTGAAGAAGAGCAAGTCGATTCTTGTGTGTAATACAATAATTTATGTCAACTCCAACTTTATTGACAACATTGACAAACTGCACTTCAATCTTTCGTAAAAGATTATCTTTATTAAGGGTCTCTTGTAAAGGATGCAATCGAAGATTCATTAAATCTTGATCAACATTCATCAGTTGAGCGAATTCCGCCAATGGATCTTGCAATCGTCGAGCAATAGAAATTGCTTGTCGCAATAAAGACGGATAGTTAGGAAAATCAGATTGCGACGATTTCGAGTTTTGATATATGATTGCGACTTCATTATCAACAAGTTCAACTGGAGTTGGATTCAAGTCGTGAACTTTTTCCAGTGAACTAATCAACTGTGTTATTTCAAACTGAAGATCTCCCGCTACCAATGAATCAGTTGCTATTGCTACTGCGTTTGGGCGGTGTTTCAAAATCATATCTGTCAATCTTTCTAAGTCTTTTTTCTAGAATTTTAAAGCATATTGATTTTTCGTTACTCTAAATTATGAGATTAAATTTGCTTCTTCAAAAATAGAAGTTAATTAAATGAACCCTTAAATACATGGTTTTATATTGCAACCAATATTACGCGTACAGAGACATCTATTAGAATATTTTGAAAACACATTGACTCGGCGTTTGGTTACACTTATGCAACATTATGCATTAGAGTTCCTTTATTACATATACTGAGTTATAAGCGCTTAAATAAATTGTTGCAGATATGTAACAGAATGCATTTAAGGGTTTTATTTAAATACTTAAGTGTTTTAGTTTTTTTTTAAATCGATAAATAATATTTTATTATTTGTAATTCATGCACACCTCGGTTGTAAACACAAATTTAGCAAGTACATCCGTTTTCAAACATCCTTCAATTACAAATCATTTAGTTATCGATTTTCTCCACGACTCATATTGCTGGCTAATGCGGTTATGGTGCACTATATAATAGAGATGGAAATACATATACTTATGATTGATTTCTATTTATTGGAGTAGCATTTCAATGATAATCTATTCATTTCTATTCATAAAGTGAAAATAGTAATAATTTTTTTATGATGGAGGTTTTGGAATAACAATCCTTTATAATGGGTTCAATTCCAAGAGTGACCAAATAGCCTAGATATCATATATAAATAAATGTAATGATCGATGGTTATTCGCTTTGATTTATTATATTTTATGTTTCAAGTAATTTTCTCATTAATCAGAAGTTAAAATAACGGAGTTTAGAAATTTAGTGTTTAATTATTAGGATAAAAACATAATTCCATAATCAATTTCATAGTGCAAACTCTAATCCATCCAAATTGCAAATCCAATTATCAATCCGAAAGTGATAAATCCAAATATAAATTCCAGTGTAAAATCCCGAAAATTAATTCAAAAACCAAAAAATAAATCGATTACTATAACCGTACCGCAAATTTTGAAGCAATTTTTCATATTGTTGATTAAATTGTTTATTGACAAGATCAGCCATTATTGATTTAAATTTTTACTCATTAACCAAATATGTTGAAGATCAAATATCCGCAAATATGACAAATGTCATAATTCATTTATGATATCCATTTCATGTAGTCAATAGTCTCATATCATAATAGTCTCATATAATAAGGATTATAAAAACTTTCCATTAGTTGCTATTTCCCTATTCTCGTAGACAGCTAAAATGCTAGGCATTGTAAATTCTAAGGATGGGATTGATAGAAGTATTATTATTATAAATTAATGCAATCATTATAAAAATCGATTGACAATAATAAAAAATAAGATTTTTAATATAGAAAATTTTGAAATTAATAAATGATTATTTATAACCAACCCAAGTAATTTACCATTATTAATAAATATTTTAAAAATTC
Organism: Schmidtea polychroa; assembly: GCA_959609185.1. Lineage (NCBI taxonomy): Eukaryota > Metazoa > Platyhelminthes > Tricladida > Dugesiidae > Schmidtea > Schmidtea polychroa. Next base: position 68,758 of record CAUHTR010007354.1, on the reverse strand, counting down.
ACAAAGCTTACTTTAGCGTCAGTGACGAAATTTTTCCGCCTCAAATTATACATTATTCCAGTAAGTTTGGCTTTATCAATTACATCACCGCTTCCATCGATAATGGCTGCGAAAGCGTAGCTCTCCTCATTCCGATTCGTGGCAATAGTGTAAGTAATCCCTAATATGCGACCATAGAAATTCTTTTCATCATAATTGTCATCCTTCTCTGTACTCTGAATGAACGGCTGGACATTGATTGATTGGAATATTTTGTCACAGATTTGATTTGTGAGACTTTCCTGAGCATCTTTCAGAAGACGATGACGCATTTCTTTTGTAATGAGCGGAATAAGAAAATCATCTAATGCCTGCTTAATGACCAACGCCCGCTGCTCATTCCATTGCTGAGCAATGATATTGTATTCGTCACGATGAAAGAACGATTTGTATTTGTCCAAAATATTCGAATAAGCTCGTTCTGGTAAATAGATTTTATACGTTATCAAATGATCCTGACTTCCGTTTTCAATGAGCAAGAAGCTATAATCATCGGTAAAGCTGTTAATTGGTTTGTCCAATAGATATTTCATTAAATATAGCGGGTGCTGCTCATCGATTTCATCTTTGCCTTTCTTCGTTGGTGTTAACGTAATCGACCCGTCGTGCCAGAACCGATTTCGGAGGTTTTTTCTCACCTCTGGCTCACAGGAGATTTGATATGCTAACATTGCTCGTACGCCTTTCAATACAAGATCACGAGTAGCGAAATGAGAACAGATAAACTCTTCAGCAGCATCGGCCGGGGTCATAGGACAATGATCAACTTCATGTACTGCGTATTGATCACGGACATGTTCCGCAAATTGTAGAGCATTCAATCCAAAATAACGAATGAATTTTTCCAGTTTTGCTTTGCGACCCACTGTAAATGGATTCGATTTAGACGGTTTTAATCGCTTATTGATATTATTCGACTCGATAACTTCCGGTTCTTCTAAGTTGACTTCATTTAGGTTCTTATAGTACATTGTAAAATATTCCGAACAATCCTTTAACGCTTCCATTGATTCCGCAGTTTTTACAAATTCAACCAATTCATAAGGTGGCTTAATTTCCGATATGTTCAGTTTGGCTTTCAACTGTTCACTCAAATCGGAATTTCCATCAACTGAACTGTCTTTGACTCGTTCTAGGAATTTCGTCAATTTCTCGAATATTGCAAGTTGATTTTTGCGTCGAGTATTTATTCGAATCCATTTCTCATCCATAAAATAAATACTCCATAAATCATCTAGAGTAAGTGAAAATCTAAAATCTCCAACACTTTCAATATATTCTTTTCGATATGTTGCGATAAATGGTGGCTCAAATAATTGCACTTTGATAAGATTGAGGACTTCCTTGATTATGTCGATAGTTTCATCTTTTTTCATTGATTTAGATGCAAATAATTCTTGGTACATCCATTTTGCTTCTTCTTCAATTTCTTTCAAGTCATTTTTAAAATTTGCCGAATTTGGATCTAATGGTTCAAAGGGAACACTTCTTAATTGAAAACGTTCTGGTACGTCGATTTTTTTAATTTTTTCATCTTTTGCAGTATAAAATCCACGATCTAACTCGGTAGGATCAAAAACGTCCATCACGTCAACAGCTTCTTTTTCTTTGCGAGTTCTAATAGTCAATGAATCGGCCTAGAAATGGTTTTATTAAATTTAATAAAGACGATTTATCATCATATTAATTGTAGATATAAAATTACATTTGAATCTAGTTCATCTTCTGAATAATCTTCTTCGTCCAAATTGTTTAAATTTAATTCTTCCAGATCTTCCAAATCAACACCAAATAATTCTTGAGCTTCTTGTGTTAAAGGATCATCGTGAATTACAGTTTTTTTAGATGACTTTCTAGCGGACCTGGAGTCATTAGCATCCACAATGAAATTTCTTAAATCTTTATAGTCATTAATATAGTAAATTGTAAATTAACTTAAATATAATTAAGTGAAACTAAATCATTTAATAATTTTATTAATAAAATAAAGCTTTTAAAATAAAAGAATTTTAATAATATTTTTACCATCTTCATCTTCTTCGTCTGATCCTAAATTTCGGGCCTTCAACTTCATCAACAAGATCTTCATCAACATTTGTCATCTTAAATCTTTTTTCAGATATATCATCTTCATCATCACTTTCTCTTTGAAGGCGAGATCTTTTTTTAGGTTGTTCGAGTAAATCGGCCACTTCATTTCTTATATCCAGCTCACTATCATCATCTTCTTTATCATCAACATCAGATTCGACTTCTTCCTCTTCTTCCTCTATTTCTTCATCAACAATAAAACCCTCAGCTTCCTTTTTAAGCAATTCCTCTTCTGTAATTTAATATACAGATAATATCCTTCAAATAATTTACCATTTTCAATCTCATCGTCAGAACTATCAATTTCACCATTCTTTTCTTTATCAGAGAGGTTAGATTCTACAGATTCGTCTGCTTCTGAATCAAAATATTCCGCCATTTTTGATTGTAAGATTATTTATATTTATTTAAATTTTAACTTTAAAAAAAGTCCAAAAAAATTAAAAAAGTCTCTCAATTGAATATTAAAATGGAGTGACGATTATACAAACAAATACATAAATAAATTAAACGAGGCAAGGAGAAATTATGAAAATACTGATAAAAAATCATATTAGGAACTAATTTATTAGCAGAAATTTTAAATGAAACAAATTATTTTTAAGCCAATTAAAAATAATTATAATAAATTTTTAAAAATAGTTGAAATTTTTCTGTGTATAATAATCAAAATAATAACCATCAAAATATTTTCATTTTATTTAAAATTAAAAACCTAATTAATATTTATTAAAAAGTTTGACTATGAATCAATAAATATATCGATGTTTTGATATTCACGAAGCTTTTAAATAAATACAATGTCAATGTAAAAGAAATCAGTGGTTAAATATGAAAAAAGTTCTTAAAATATTAATTAATATTAAATTTAATATTAAAATTTATGTTTAGTCAAATAGGCTTTTTATTGACGATGTGAAAGTGATTGAATGTGCAATTGAAATACAAAATAAATTTAATGAGCCGAAATAATCTGAGAAATTTGAAGCATCCCCGGACCGGAGACCCGGGTGTAGTATTTCATGAAAGGTATGACACAAATGTTATAAAGTTTGTGAGATCCAGTATCAAAATATAAATACTTTTGATTATGTTTAGTTGAAAGTACATAAATTCTAAAGATAGGCACATTCTGAAGTAGTTCAAAACTGTGTTATGAAATTTGGAAAATTAAATATTGTTGAGGATAATAAAATAAGATGAGTATTATTAAGGTGATAAGGTGATCAAAATAAGTGGAAGGGGAGAATGTGCAAAAAAGTATGTTGTTTCTGATTTCTGAAAAATATGAATATGAGGAAGAAACTAAATGATGGAAAGAAAATGGCAAAATTTCTATAAAATGAAACAATGAAATGATGAACAAAAATGCCAAATGGAAATTGAGAGCGAGATGCAGCAAATCGAAAGATGGAAACAATTATTAATAAGTGCAAATTGAAAAGAAGATAACAAATAACAAAATGAAAATGGAGGTGATTTGTTGTGTTTTATTTTTAAAGTCGGTTCTCTCTCTAACTCCCCATGTTCTAATTCAAGCAAATAAGTCAAAATTCAATACAGAATAACTTTATTTAATTTCAATCAAATTACAATTTGTCACCATATATGACCTTTAGCTGAATTCAATTATTACTCGATAAGGTAGATAACACAAGGGCAATCACTTTTTCTAGTACGAGAATTTAGCCTTTTCTTTTTCTGATCACTGATAGCCTGATTCTCTGAGCTTCTCTTTGTTTCTTTAACCAACGGATGGTTTGTTTGTTTCTGAGCTCTCTTTTTATACTGTTTCGAGAGGGTAATTAATTATTTCCCAGGAATCCTAGGTAAACATTTGATTCCAAATTATTTTAATTTGTTTATCCTAGATTGACGCTCGACATATTCCCTCTCTTATCTGATCGATCGGGTCTCACTGCGCATCGGGTTTCTTTCAGCGCTCCGGTTTCTCATTGGCTTGGGTTTTCCATTACGGATTAATTAATTTTAATTAATTTTTTTTCGCATTAACTTTCTTTGTGAACCCCTTATTAAATTTTCATTACAATTTCTGAACTCCTCCATCAATTTCGCGTTCAAACATACCTGATAATCCCGTTCAATAATGATTTTTCATTTTTAGTAAGTTTTAATTAACTTTGCACTTTTATTGATTTTACAATATTTGTTATGCTTTCCTTTTATATATAGTCTGTTGGTTTTTTACCAACAGATTTATCTTGACAACTTGACTGAGATAGCGAATAAATCATGGATAAGTCTATAAAATAAAAAAGCCAAAAAATCAAACAAAATTGCATATTTTGACAGCTGTCTGAGGTAATCGGAATGAGTGGAAATAACAGAGATTGCAAAAACGAAGACAACATTGATATTATCTTTAACTGCCAGCAAATAACATTCTATAATAGAGAGACACACATATGGAGCAAACAGAAGAAAACATAGAAAAAAGAAGAAAATAGAGGATTAAAGTAATCAGATGATCGATACAAGCATATCGAGGAAGCAGTTTAGCGATCATTAATTCTGACTATTACTCACTGTGTGTTTTAATAAGTCCCGATCTTTGGGTGGTGAATCTTTTGTGTAATTATGTTAGCAGAAATCATATTGATTGTAATTAAGATAGACAATAAAAGTGATAATATTGAGCATTTTTCAAAGTTTTTAATATTTCAATACACGCTTGGAGTCAAATCAATAATTGGTAATATTTATTTTCACTGACAACCTCAAAAATAAGTTCTGCATGATAAGCTATGAAGCAGACTGAAATTGAATTTTGTGAAATGCTGAAACAAAAACAAATTAACTAACCTACAATTCACTATAAAGTTCACGAAAGATCTCTTTCTGAGAAATATATTTATCAAGTCATTGTCACGGATGTCGTTGTAAAATTATCCGTTATTATACCGGATTTATCTTAATTTCATCACGAATTTACCTTTCTTACTAATCCAATTTGTTCATTTATTCTGATATTCTTCGAATGAGTGCCGCAAAATATTTGGCACAACTGAAATTTTATCAGCTCATTCATTGACATCAGATATTACCAAACATTTGAATGAACTAAAACTGAAACTACAAGGTAAACAAAAGAATATCTCCAACTTAAATGGACACTTAAATAGACTTTAAAGAAAATTGAAACTTTGCCATGATCCGAATTGTCGTCGATCACAATTTGGTTGAAACCACTACGTTAACTTTGTGTCTCTTTGTAAATCTATTTCAAGCTTCCTGTCCATTGTTTTCTTCAAAATTAATGAGCTATTGTTGAAGCAAAGGCACTGAAAAATGAATCAGTTTGATATTTTTCATATTATTTTATTCATAACAGTAAGATATGAAGGATTATGAAGATCTCAGTAACCAGAATCATTGATGAAACCCGAACGATGTACGCAGAGAATTCGCGAGTCGAAAAGCAGATTACCAAATGAAGTTTTTTAGAGACGACAAGAGAACACCAGTATTGGTAAAAAAAGAATTTACCTACTAGAAAAATGAGTGATTAAATGTAAAATTTGTGAAAGACAACCGGCGTTTGCAGATGAAATTATACCTAAGTTAGTACACTAAGAGTGGTGTAGATATCACATTGAACAAGAATACGAATATCCAGAAATCTTAGTAAAGGAAGAGGAAGTTGATGAAATATTAGATTGGGCCTCGCACTCAATGAAAGGAACAAGAATGAATTCAAGACGAACGAGAGAAATGATCAGAAAAATATTACGGAAAAACCTTTTTAGTTAGTATACGAGATGATGAGAGCTATACAACAATACGAATGGAAACCTAGAATGACAAGAGACGAATCAATGATAAAAGCAACAATTTTAAAAGACAAAAAATCTACAATGATCTGAGAAAGAGAATAGAAGTGATATACATTCCATGCGGACAGATCGAATGAAAGCAATGTAGTAGAAGATTAAGTCGATGTCCTATATTCTGACGATGAATTGATTTTATTAATCTGACGATGAATTAGTTCCATTAAGCCAGGGCTTTTCAAACTTTTTAAACAAGGGACCCCTAATTTTTATTACGCTTAGTTTACGGACCATTTTACGGACCCTCATAAAATCGCTCACGGACCCCAGTTTGAAAAGCCCTGCATTAAGCTAACCAACGAATCACGAAAATAAGTTGTATATAACTGTAGATAATAAATATATAAGATTAAAACGATGAAATTTGCAGATATGTAGATATTCTGAAATGATGCACAAAAATACCAAATGGAAATCGAGAGCGAGGGGCAGGAAATCCAAAGATGAAAACAAGTCATCCAATTCAAAGAGATAGACGAAGAAAAATAAGATGCACAAATGTACAAAACAAGAGTTGTGTTGGGCTGGAACCGAGAATTGAGAGCTTGTTTTAATGAATCAAAAATATATAACAAAAAAATCGCACCAAGTTAAATTAGAACACCAATCAATACAAATTAAAGTACATAACACATTGATGATAAATAAGACCGGGTAAAAGGAACGCAAAAACAGGTCGCGATCACTAACACAGTTAGGAGAAATATCGCATTCGGAATAGCTAACAACAAAAAAATAAAATAATAATAAAATAATGGATAATAAATTAATTAATAATATGAAAAATTGTTAAATAAATAAATTTAAAATTTAAAATAAAATATCTATTAAACTGATAAAATGATAAAAGGTAGAATAAACGTAGAAAAATTAGATGAATTATACAATTTATAAAACCAGATTGTTTAAATCAATGAAACTAAAATAAAGTTAACTAAACTTATTTAAATTATAAAAACTTGTAAAACTAAATTAAAATTAGCAAAAACTATTTAAATTATAGAATTATAAAAATAAATCTTAAAAATTAATAAAAAATAGAATTTTGATTGATTAAGTTAATTAAATTAAAAAATAAACAATTGCACACATTCACGCATGCATGCAAAAATTAATCAGAATTGCCTCGCATTCTAATTGGATATAGTAGCAGAGAATGCGTAGGCGTACAATTCAATCAGTATAAATACGGATTGAAATTTCAGTTGTTCAACTTGTTAAACTAGTTTTCAGATTTACACAACAAATCGTTTGTCAGGTAGTGAACATATGCTCTCAATTTTCGATTTTATGCCATCGTGGATTGGACTGGGTAATTTTATTTTAATATGAAATTTTTATGTAATGTTTTAAGTTAAATAAATTTTATATTCAATTTAGTTTAGTTGTTTAATTGTTTAATTTTCATTTAATTTCTAAGTTTTGGATAATAATTTTTATTGGGTTCAATTGTTAGGCTTATTATTTATGAAAAATAGTTACAGTGAAGCTAGGATCCAGTAGGCCACAGCTTAAGGGACACTAGTTGTTTCTATTGCGAGTAGGTCAGCTGGCTTTTCAGATTCACACGGATTGATCGGGCCATAACGAGGAGGCTTCTCCCCTGGTCCGTTTCCGTAAGTATTTTCTAGTCGGAAATAGCTTTGACTTAGAAATACAGGCAGATCCCTGCTCAAATTTTTTGAAGGATAATTTGGATATTATAGGAAGTATAGAACAATAATTATTAGATGGAAAATAAGGGCGGATCCCTGCGCAAAATTTTATAAGAGAACAATTGGAAATACCCATAATTGAGGACCACAAATGATCTAAAAACAGCATACATAGTGAATAATGACGTAAGACCTTCTATCGGCAGTCTTGAACCCGAAAAGAAAATACAATGGGGAGTAGTTTTAGTAATAGAGCTCACCTGCTCATTGTTTTTTCACCTTTGTGTACAGTACCAACATGGTCGTCGCCATGGGTACACAAATGGTTTAAATTGCAATAGTCATGGAGGTGCTTAGGAAAGAGTCGAACGATTATGATTACCCCTAACGTATTCTAAAATGTAAAAATGACACACCCTAAGTAACCAACAGTTGATTGAAAAGACAGTAGAAACAGAAAAAAATGAAAGAGTATGTCGTGAAATTGTCGCAAGATGTACACCATATGCCAATTTACAAAAACATTAAAAAAGTACAAGAGCTCGAAATAAAGAGAGATAAAGAAATAACCAAATAACTAAACGAAGTAATACAAAAAAGACAAATACAAATCAGAAAGCTGTTAGAAAAAACATTCAAATTGATTCCAGATGAGACGACACCTTGTTGTGATCGACATTCATATATCAATAAGATTTAGTGTTTTTTAATTTTAATGTTATTTTTCCTTCATTCTTATGCTATTTTGGTTTAATATGGTCGTGTGTATGGTTGGAATTGCGTTTGAAAATAGGCAAAAAGGTTATGAGACATTCGGATGACGATCGTAGACGAGTACAAATCTTAATACAATATTATGCCAAATGTTGATATTGTATGAATTATAGAACAAATGATGATGAGTTTTTTTGTACGGAACAAAATAATCGACGAGTAAGTCAGGGAAAAATTCATAGAGAGAGATTAAACTTTATTTAAATAACCATCTTTAACTTGATGCAAATATTATGGTTTATTTATTTTCCAGTGGAAAAGATCATTGACGGATTCCGGATTAATTTTGGTCGAGCTACCTAAGACAGGAGTCCACCACCAACTAAATGAATGGCTGAAATTGAGGCAACTCTGAAACAAGACAACTTGGTTAAAGCCGGAAGCTATGAAAAATCAGAAGATGTTGATATTCCATTTGCAAGAGCAGGCAACCAATGAGCATACAGAGATCTTGGTGTTAAACTTACTCATCAGCCAACTTGAGCATAACAAAAACGACAATTAAATTGCTGCAAATACATTGATCATATCTCACTCAAAACTCTGGCAGCTCCCATGACACAGAGTGCAATCAAGCACTACAAATCTGGAAATAGCAAAAGGATTCGCCGACGCGCTTGGAAAGAAACCAAAATCTCATTACAGGCGCGTCACTACAGTAGGTAGTTAGGAGCCCGCTGCCGCAATTACCCCCCCCCCCCTCCCCCCCTGCGGCAAGATTTTTTTTGCGGCACGTATTTTTTTTGCTGCAACTTTTGATTACGCAATTTATCACACTATAGTGAGGGGGTCTCGATGGTCCTGGGATTTTCAATACAAAAAAATTTTTTCAATACAAAAATCCGACTACCACTAAAAAAGCCAAGGATTTTTCAGACTATAGTGAGGGGGTCTCGATGGTCCTGGGATTTTCAATACAAAATTTTTTTTTCAATACAAAAATCCGACTACCATTAAAAAAGCATGGAATTTTCACACTATAGTGAGGGGGTCTCGATGGTCCAGAGATTTTCAATACAAAAAAAATTTTTTTAATACAAAAAGGCGATCTCAATAAAAAGCATGGAATTTTCAGACTATAGTGAGGGGGTCTCGATGGTCCTGGGATTTTCAATACAAAAATCCTACTATCAATAAAAAAGCATGGATTTTTCGAATTAAATTAAGGTGGGTCTCCTCGGTCCTGAGAATTTCAATAGAAAAAGGCGGTCTTCAATAAAAAAGCGTGGTAATTTAAGGTCTCAGGATATTTTCAATACAAAAAGGTGGTCTACACTAAAAAACAGTGGAATTTAAGGTCTTAGGATATTTTCAATACAAAAATCCGATTATCACTAAAAAAAGCATGGATTTTTCTAGTTCAATTCAGGTGGGTCTCCTTGGTCCTGAGAATTTCAATACAAAAAGGTGGTCTACACTAAAAAACAGTGGTAAATTTTTCAAATAAAGCCAATTATGGTCCAGATTTTTCAATTACATTAAATTATGGTCCTAAAAAATTAAATTAAAGTAAATTTTGGTTCTAAAAATTAAATTAAAGTAAATTATGGTTGTTAAAAATTAAATTTCAGTTAATTATGGTCAAAAATTTTAAAATTAAGTAATCAATGGTAAAAAATTTTAAATAAGTAAATTAAAGTAATGATTTTTAAATAAGTAAATTAAAGTAAATTAAAGTAAGATTTTAAAATTTAATTACAAAATAATAGAAGGTGTTTGAGAATTGAAATTTTTTAATGAAAATTTTTATGAAATAATTTTTTAAGTAATTTTTAATAGAAATTTTTATGGAATAATTTTTTAAGTAATTTTTAATGGAAATTTTTATGAAATAATTTTTTAAGTTAATTTTTAATTGAAATTTTTATGAAATATTTTTCAAAGACAAATTTTAATAATATTTCAACAACAAACCAACAACTTAGTACCAACAACCAGTAACTTATGAACATGTATTAACAACCAGATACCTACAACTAGTTACTTACAACCTGCTACCAAGTACTTACAACCAGTTACCTGCTACCAAGTACTTACAACTAGATACCACGTACTAACTAACTCTCAAACAACCAGATACTTACAACCAATTACCAGATACCAAGTACCTACAACTAGTTACTAACAACTAGTTACCTGATACTAAGTACTTACAACCATCTAACAAGTACCAACAACCAGTAACTTACGAACATGTATTTACAACCAGATACCTACAACTAGTTACTAACAACCTGATACCGACTACTCACAACCGACAACAACCAGCTACTAAGCATTATCAACCAAGTACCTACAACTAGTTACTAACAACTAGTTACCTGATACTAAGTACCTACAACCATCTAACAAGTACTAACAACCAAAAACAAGCAACCAACTAGGTACCAAGTACATACAACCAACAACAACCAGCTAACAACTAACTACCACCTACCAAATACTTACAACCAACATCAACCAGGTACTAAGCATTAATTACCAACTACTAAGTACCTACCAAGTACATACAACCAACATCAACCAGATACCTACAACTAGATACTTACAACGAACTAGCTACCACCTACCAAGTACTAAGCATTATCAACCAAGTACCTACAACCAACAACAACCAAGTACTAAGCACTGTCAACTAGATACCAAACACTTACAACCTACAACTAGTTACTAACAACCAGTTACCTGTTACCAAGTACATACAACCAAAACAACCAACCAACTAGGTACCAGATACCGAGTACTCACAACCTTCAATAACCAGGTACTAAGCATTATCAACCAACTACCAAGTACATACAACCAACTAGCTACCACCTACCATGTACTAACAACAAACAACAACCAGGTACTAAGCATTATCAACCAAGTACTAACAACTAGATATCTAGTACTAACAACCCGCTAACAACTATATACCAAGCACTTACAACCAGATGACCACATGAAATTATTGGTTAAATATGAACATAATGGTTATATTTAGTTGTTAAGTAAATTATGGTGTAAAATAAATAAATAAAGAATAATTAGGTAAATTAAAGTTAAAAATTTTAAATAAGTAAATTAAGGTTCAAAATTTGAAATTAAGTAACCAATGGTTCAAATTTTAAATTAAAGCTAAAAATTAAATTAAAGTATGATTTTTAAATTTATTATCAAAAGATTGAATAACCACCAACTTTTTTGAGAAATGTAATTTTTAATGAAAATTTAAATGGAAATTTTTTTTTTAAGTTAATTTTAAATGTAAAATTTTTTAAGTTAATTTTTAATGAAAATTTTAAAGGAATAATAATAATAATAATAATAATAATAATAATAATAATAATAATAATAATAATAATAATAATAATTCAACAGTTACCAACAATCGGTTACTAAATATTTTTAACTAGGTGCTAACAAATACTTTCAACATGATACCACGTACTAACTAACTCTCAAACAACGACATACTTACAACTAACTACTTACAATCAACTAAATATTCTTCATTGTATTTTATGAAATGCTTTTTAAATTAATATTTTTTTATACAGCTTCTATAATAATTTTAATTACAATCAGTAGAAAAACCTTTTCAAATTTAACAAAAATGTTTGATTTTCATCAATAAACCACAACTCAATCACTTTAAAACACTAAGTGAAATTCAAAATAATTTAAATTACAATGAAAGACTAATGAATTCTAATTACAAAACATTCTTCTTTTAATTGATAACTTATTATTGCAAAGTAAAAATCTCATTCAATAAATACTTATTGTTGATCAGTTTTATTATATATACTCTGAGTTTATCCGAAAGGATGTTTTGACCCCCTAAGGGTACTGGTCGTAAGGGTAATAGTCGTAAGGGTATTAGTCGTAAGGGTACTAGTCGTAGGTGGTATTGGTAACACTCAACCACCACCTACCAATTTACTAGATACCAAGTACTAACAACGAGTTACCTGATACCAAGTACATACAACCAACATCAACCAGGTACTAAGCATTATTAACCTACAACTATATAACAACAATCAGTAAACAACACTGTACCAACTACCAAATATAAGATACCAACAACTTAGTACCAACAACCAGTAACTTACGAATTATTCAAAATTAATATCATAAAAATTTAATTAATAGACAAGAAAGAATTCTAATCATTAATCATCCAGTAAATAAAAAAATACTGATCATTCAAGTTAATATGAATCAACTAAGATAATAAATTAATAAGATAAGATCTACTGTCTAGATAATTGATTTAGATTGAATAAATTAATTGAAATAAAATTAATTTTAAGTATTTTTTTTAAAAGTAATACATGTACTCAAATTGATTGACTGATTTCTCAATATATTCAAAAAATCAGTATAAATTCATTACAATTATCAAAGTCAGCAATCTACAATAAAAATAATTATCATTAAATTCCAAAAGAGACTAGATAGCCAATGATAACGTCTAATAAACCAGTAAATTCATTTAAATAACAATAATTGGTATATTCAAGCGAATTCTCTAATAAAATCATCTAAAAAGCATCAAATTTCCCAGAAATATCTCTATCCTTTAAGATTAGTATCTTATCGATAAGTACTTGTTAAAGATCATATATTCACCTCAAACTAACAAGATTCCTTAAAATCTCTTAAATGAATATATTTCATCCCTTAATTCGTATTATTACAAATATCTTCAAAAAAGCATCAAATTTCCCTGAAATAACCATATCTTTAAAGATTAGTATTTTATCGATAAATATCCTTAAAAGGTTATATATTTACCTCAGACTAATAAGATTGATTAAAATCCCTTTAAATGACTATAATTCTAACTTTAATTCCTATTATCACGAATATTTCCCTTTAAAACATGTAAAATCATTAACCCTAAATAATTTATAAAATCTAATGATAAAACTGGTTATAATTAAATTTTTGTTAATCACTGTACTCGATATTTTAAATAAATATTACTACAATATAACTGACTAGGTCCCATTGAAAGATTAAATTTATCCATTCAATAAAATATATTTCTTCAAATGGTCAACTTTTGTCATTGTCCGTCTAAATAAAGAAAAAAATAATTTAAAGTTGATATCAATCCCAATTATCTATAAAGATTTCATTGTCAAAACCAAGTAAAACGATCATTATCCCTACTTAATAAAACATTGTTCTAAATTAATTAACTGTGCATTAATCACAACCTAATAAAACGATATAATTTCACATTATTATTGATTCATAACTGACTAATGTATTGGCATTTCCCTTAAAACATTGATATTTTACCAACATCTACCTTACAATGATACATTCCCATCTTAACCCATCCTTCATTAAATTAAATCGACTATATCTCCTTTACAATGATATATTCCCATCTTAACCCATCTCTCATTAAATTAAATCGACTATATCTCCCTTACAATGATATATTCCTACCTTATCCGATCCCTCATTAAATCTAAACCGACAATATCCCATCTTATCCGATCTCTCACCAAATATTTCTACCTCTTTAAATATCTAACCAAATATATCCTTCAATTCTACCCACTTGAATCCTCCTTGAATCCTCTTCAAAAAATATGAATTTTCATAAACACCAAATATTCTTCCATTGAAATAATTTAGAAGCTAAATAATAAGAGCCCACTAAAAGATCAAAATTCACTAAAATTTTCTAATATTTACCATCAAATACTGGAGATGATATATATTGTTTGATTATAATTCTTCATCGATTCAACCAATCATTTTCAAGCAATAACAGCAAACTAAATTTCTGTATATCCTACAATAATTATCAAGTAAATTTAAAGTCCTTGATAAAGTTAACTGGTTTCTTAGCTTATGTTTTTTAAAGATCATCAATGTGTAATATTCTTAGAAAATTATTGAAAAAATTATTTAGTCAAATACATTACAAAGTTATCATCAAAAATTTATTCTATCACTTAATTATTAACCTAATTGTCAATGAAATTAATTTTTATTTAAAAACTATTCAATAAAATACCACTAATTATCAAGAAATTAATTAAATTTATCAATTAAATTTATCACCATTAAATTTTTTAATCAGTCAACATGAAATTCTTAGAAAATTATTCAATATCCTCATCAAAATTTATCCTATCACTTGATTATTGTAAAAACTCTAATTATTAACCTCATTGAAAATAATTTTTATTTAAAATTAAAAAACAAGTCAATAAAAATACATCCAATTATCAAGAAATTAATTAAATTTATCTTAGAATTAGCATTAAATTACAGATATTCACAAAAAATTACGGAAATTCACAAAAATGATAGAAATCCGCAAAAATAATAGAAAATTACAAAAAATGATGAAAATTCACAAAAATGATAGAAATTTACTTGAATATTTACTAAAACCATCAACTCTAAAAATTATCAATGAATGCCTTAAACAAATTTGCCTAAATAATCATTCAAATAAAAGCATTAAATGATCATTACCCTTGCGACATGTTGAATGTGAGTAGTACCCTTGTGAGCAATACCCATAGGGGGACAGAATATTTTGTCGGATAAACTCAGAGTATATATAATAAAACGAATTAACTCATTCAAATTTATCATTGAATCAGTCAAATTATCATAATTTTGATAAAAATTCTAAAGTGGTAAGCAATGTAAAATGAAAAGAGAAATATTCTTTAAACTTTGATAAAATTAACAATGAAGGTGGTAAGAATCTTCATTAAAGTGAGGAAATTATTCATTACTCGATGATAAATTCAAATGGGTGAAAATAATTGGTAGAATAATTCATTAATGGATCATGAGAGGTAAATACTAAGAATGGGCATAGATAAGAAAAAAGGTTGATAAGAATGGAAATATATTAATTGAATTTATTTAAAATTATTTCATAAAATTCATAAATTTAATAAAAAAATCTTAAAAGAAATATTTGTGGGGATGTTTTAAGTGAATAATTAATCAAAATCGGCGGAATATAAGTAGAAAATCGGGGATTATAAGTGATTAATTGGTGAAAATCGGCAGAATATAAGTGATAAATTAGTGGAAAATCTGGGAATATAAGGGATTAATTAATGGAAGATTGAGAATCGTGGGAACATAAGTGAGGAGGATAATTTAAACTATTTTATTACATAACAAGCCGCAACTATGTAATAAAATACCATTCACAGCTTGTTATGTAATAAAATATTTTGTATTTAATTGCTATTATTTTTATGTGTTGTTAGTTGATTGTTGGTACTAAGTTGTTGGTATCTTGTATTTGGTAGTTGGTACAGTGTTGTTTACTGATTGTTGTTATATAGTTGTAGGTTGATATTTGTTAATTTCTCGATGGGTTTTGATGATGGTTGTTAGTACATGTTAGTAAGTGTTTAGTATTTCGTTGTTTGAAACCTAGTGGTTAGTACAAGGTAGTTAATTAATGAGTAGGTGGGATTGAGTGTGATCAATATTGCAAGTGAAGAGTATTTTCTTTTAAAGATCTATTTGTTAATACATAGTTGTTGGTTGTTAGTACATGTTCGTAAGTTACTGGTTGTTGGTACTAAGTTGTTGGTATCTTATATTTGGTAGTTGGTACAGTGTTGTTTACTGATTGTTGTTATATAGTTGTAGGTTAATAATGCTTAGTACCTGGTTGATGTTGGTTGTATGTACTTGGTATCAGGTAACTGGTTGTTAGTACTTGGTATCTAGTAAATTGGTAGGTGGTGGTTGAGTGTTACCAATACCCCTACGACTAGTACCCTTACGACTAATACCCTTACGACTATTACCCTTACGACCAGTACCCTTAGGGGGTCAAAACATCCTTTCGGATAAACTCAGAGTATATATAATAAAACTGATCAACAATAAGTATTTATTGAATGAGATTTTTACTTTGCAATAATAAGTTATCAATTAAAAGAAGAATGTTTTGTAAATTAGAATTCATTAGTCTTTCATTGTAATTTAAATTATTTTGAATTTCACTTAGTGTTTTAAAGTGATTGAGTTGTGGTTTATTGATGAAAATCAACATTTTTGTTAAATTTGAAAAGGTTTTTCTACTGATTGTAATTAAAATTATTATAGAAGCTGTATAAAAAAATATTAATTTAAAAAGCATTTCATAAAATACAATGAAGAATATTTAGTTGATTGTAAGTAGTTAGTTGTAAGTATGTCGTTGTTTGAGAGTTAGTTAGTACGTGGTATCATGTTGAAAGTATTTGTTAGCACCTAGTTAAAAATATTTAGTAACCGATTGTTGGTAACTGTTGAATTATTATTATTATTATTATTATTATTATTATTATTATTATTATTATTATTATTATTATTATTATTATTCCTTTAAAATTTTCATTAAAAATTAACTTAAAAAATTTTACATTTAAAATTAACTTAAAAAAAAAATTTCCATTTAAATTTTCATTAAAAATTACATTTCTCAAAAAAGTTGGTGGTTATTCAATCTTTTGATAATAAATTTAAAAATCATACTTTAATTTAATTTTTAGCTTTAATTTAAAATTTGAACCATTGGTTACTTAATTTCAAATTTTGAACCTTAATTTACTTATTTAAAATTTTTAACTTTAATTTACCTAATTATTCTTTATTTATTTATTTTACACCATAATTTACTTAACAACTAAATATAACCATTATGTTCATATTTAACCAATAATTTCATGTGGTCATCTGGTTGTAAGTGCTTGGTATATAGTTGTTAGCGGGTTGTTAGTACTAGATATCTAGTTGTTAGTACTTGGTTGATAATGCTTAGTACCTGGTTGTTGTTTGTTGTTAGTACATGGTAGGTGGTAGCTAGTTGGTTGTATGTACTTGGTAGTTGGTTGATAATGCTTAGTACCTGGTTATTGAAGGTTGTGAGTACTCGGTATCTGGTACCTAGTTGGTTGGTTGTTTTGGTTGTATGTACTTGGTAACAGGTAACTGGTTGTTAGTAACTAGTTGTAGGTTGTAAGTGTTTGGTATCTAGTTGACAGTGCTTAGTACTTGGTTGTTGTTGGTTGTAGGTACTTGGTTGATAATGCTTAGTACTTGGTAGGTGGAAGCTAGTTGTTAGCTGGTTGTTGTTGGTTGTATGTACTTGGTAGGTGGTAGCTAGTTCGTTGTAAGTATCTAGTTGTAGGTATCTGGTTGATGTTGGTTGTATGTACTTGGTAGGTACTTAGTAGTTGGTAATTAATGCTTAGTACCTGGTTGATGTTGGTTGTAAGTATTTGGTAGGTGGTAGTTAGTTGTTAGCTGGTTGTTGTTGGTTGTATGTACTTGGTACCTAGTTGGTTGCTTGTTTTTGGTTGTTAGTACTTGTTAGATGGTTGTAGGTACTTAGTATCAGGTAACTAGTTGTTAGTAACTAGTTGTAGGTATCTGGTTGTAAATACATGTTCGTAAGTTACTGGTTGTTGGTACTTGTTAGATGGTTGTAGGTACTTAGTATCAGGTAACTAGTTGTTAGTAACTAGTTGTAGGTACTTGGTATCTGGTAATTGGTTGTAAGTATCTGGTTGTTTGAGAGTTAGTTAGTACGTGGTATCTAGTTGTAAGTACTTGGTAGCAGGTAACTGGTTGTAAGTACTTGGTAGCAGGTAACTGGTTGTAAGTACTTGGTAGCAGGTAACTGGTTGTTAGTAACTAGTTGTAAGTACTTGGTATCAGGTTGTTAGTAACTAGTTGTAGGTATCTGGTTGTTAATACATGTTCATAAGTTACTGGTTGTTGGTACTAAGTTGTTGGTTTGTTGTTGAATTATTATTAAAATTTGTCTTTGAAAAATATTTCATAGAAATTTTCATTAAAAATTATCTTAAAAATTTCCATCTAAAATTATCATTGAAAAATATTTCATTAAAAATTATTTTAAAAATTATTCTATTAAAATTTCCATTAAAAATTACCATTGAAAAATATTTCATAAAAATTTTCATTAAAAAATTTCAATTCTCAAACACCTTCTATTATTTCAACTTTTTGTTAATAAATTTTAAAATCTTACTTTAATTTACTTTAATTTACTTGTTTTAAAAATTATTACTTTAAATTACTTATTTAAATTTAATTTTAATTTTTTACTTTGATTACTTAATTTTAAAATTTGGACCATTATTTACTTTAATTTAAAAATTTGGACCATTATTTACTTTAATTTAATTTTTAGAACATTAATTTTTTTTAATTTAAAAATTTGGACCATAATTTACTTTAATTGAAAAATCTGAGCCCATTAATTACTTTAATTCGGAAATATGAACCTTAATTTACTTATTTAGACCATCATTTACTTTAATTTAATTTTTTAGGACCATTATTTACTTTAATTTAAAAATTTGGACCATCATTTACTTTAATTTAAAAATCTTAGCTCATAATTTACTGTAATTCAATTTTTAGACCCATAATTGGCTTTATTTGAAAAATTTACCACTGTTTTTTAGTGTAGACCACCTTTTTGTATTGAAATTCTCAGGACCAAGGAGACCCACTTGAATTGAACTAGAAAAATCCATGCTTTTTTTAGTGATAATCGGATTTTTGTATTGAAAATATCCTAAGATCTTAAATTCCACTGTTTTTTAGTGTAGACCACCTTTTTGCATTGAAAATATCCTGAGACCTTAAATTACCACGCTTTTTTATTGAAGACCGCCTTTTTCTATTGAAATTCTCAGGACCAAGGAGACCCACCTTAATTTAATTCGAAAAATCCATGCTTTTTTATTGATAGTAGGATTTTTGTATTGAAAATATCCTGAGACCTTAAATTACCATGCTTTTTTATTGAAGACCGCCTTTTTCTATTGAAATTCTCAGGACCAAGGAGACCCACCTTAATTTAATTCGAAAAATCCATGCTTTTTTATTGATAGTAGGATTTTTGTATTGAAAATCCCAGGACCATCGAGACCCCCTCACTATAGTCTGAAAATTCCATGCTTTTTATTGAGATCGCCTTTTTGTATTAAAAAAATTTTTTTTGTATTGAAAATCTCTGGACCATCGAGACCCCCTCACTATAGTGTGAAAATTCCATGCTTTTTTAATGGTAGTCGGATTTTTGTATTGAAAAAAAAATTTTGTATTGAAAATCCCAGGACCATCGAGACCCCCTCACTATAGTGTGAAAATTCCATGCTTTTTTAATGGTAGTCGGATTTTTGTATTGAAAAAAATTTTTTTGTATTGAAAATCCCTGGACCATCGAGACCCCCTCACTATAGTCTGAAAAATCCTTGGCTTTTTTAGTGGTAGTCGGATTTTTGTATTGAAAAAAAAATTTTGTATTGAAAATCCCAGGACCATCGAGACCCCCTCACTATAGTCTGAAAAATCCTTGGCATTTTTAGTGGTAGTCGGATTTTTGTATTGAAAATCCCAGGACCATCGAGACCCCCTCACTATAGTGTGATAAATTGCGTAATCAAAAGTTGCAGCAAAAAAAATACGTGCCGCAAAAAAAATCTTGCCGCAGGGGGGGGAGGGGGGTAATTGCGGCAGCGGGCTCCTAACTACCTACTCACTACCTCAGAAAAATTAACACTCGAAAATAATCGTCGTGGAAAATAAATAAATATTCGAATTTAAAATTTGTTAATTTCCTTGTTAAAAACAATTATTAAAATTAGAGACCGGAATATAAATCGGACAAAGGTCTTCAATCAACAGTCTGTGGGACCTGAAAGAGTGTTCGATAATTATATTTCACCAGTCAGCTCACTTTTTACGGACACTTATCCATTTAACACAGTTCTAACGCTGAACATTCAATAGGTATTAGATGGTTAAAATCATTGTATTCTGGGTTATGCTGGAAACAGTGCAAAGGACATAGTATAGATCTGTATATAACCGACCACAGTAAAATAACTGTTAATTGTCACACTTATCGAGAATTTATTCTAAGTAAATTATAAAAACAAAGTAATTCACTAAATATTTATTAAATATCTAATAAGCATTTCATTTAGAATCATAACATTTTTAAGCTGTTTTAGAATCATTTCAAACGATGAATGTATATTTGCAGCAGACGTATCTAAATTAAAAATAAGTAAAAGCATCTAAAATGGGAAATTGTTGAGATTTATGAGAAGCATCAAAAGTTACCGAACTGAATAAATAAAGCAATATAAGCTTCTCATATTTTATTTATCAACATAGAATCCGCCGACATCAAAAACCTTTATATACGATAAATTTTAGACAAATAATTAAAGGAAGTTTTGTAGAAAATTTCTGTAAACTTTCCCTTTAACTATTAAATGCATTCTGTTGCATATCTGCAACAATTTATTTAAGCGCTTATAACTCAGTATATGTAATAAAGGAATACTAATGCATAATGTTGCATAAGTGTAACCAAACGTCGAGCCAATGTGTTTTCAAAATATTCTAATAGATGTCTCTGTACGCATGATATTGATATTTTTTTAAAAAATTATTTTTGAATTTGGAAAAATCATACTATTTAAGGGTTAATTTACATATAATTTTTATATGACATTCTATATATGCTATTGCAATGTTGGATTTAGCTATAAGTCCGGAAGTGACTTGCATTTGGTGCCCATTTGGTTTTAAAATATGTTCCCTTATAAATGCGCGCTTTTAGGGTTCATCCTTTCCGCAATGTAATATCTCTTGTTCAGATGTACTAAATAGTAAATAATTAAATATTATTTACTATCAATACATGATTTAGACATAAATTCACCACAAAGTCATCATTATATGGTGAACAACAACTTTAAAAAGCTTTGAATTTTTTTATTGAAAAACAGATGGGGTTAGATCTTAGTTAAAAGTCCATAACTAGACTTATCCTATTTCTAAAATTAATTTCAGTAAATTGAAGATTATGAAAATATTTTGCAATTTCCATTAACAAGGAAAGGTTAGGAATGCTCATTCTTTGGGCTCCTGTCTAACAATAAAATTCCTTGGGTTAGGTCAGTGGGTTAATTCTAATTTACAATTTAGCTTATATTTGAACAGCTTATAGTGCAATAATTTCGAACAGTGCAATCGTCTGAAGACTGGCAATCTGTATGATTTATAATTCTTAGAAAAAAATTTAAATATTTTTTTCTAACAATAAATTGAATATATTGTGTAAATATATATCGATATGTACAAAATTTTTTCTCTGGGTCACCATCAACCCTATTGGCTTTAATTTCAATTAAACGCGATTTATCTTTGAATATTGACTGTGAATCATAATCATTTTGACTTTGCTGGAATAGGAGCGCGTCATTTGAAAATCGTGTACAAGAAATACATTATTCAATGGTTGGAGAAATAGTGTTTTATAACTTATTTATTCATCACAGTTTACAATTATACACAAAGCCGCAGTAACGTCTTTTTGCGCCCCAAGACCCCATCAAAATAATAAACACTTAATGCCTGAAAAGTAACAATAATTAACCAAAATTATTTCAACTAATTATATATGATAAAATTGAACTTTACGAGTTTTGCATTAAGCAAATTCATTAATGATACTCTCATAGCTCAGTGTTTCACTTATAGCTTATTCAGTGGATATAAGTGTTAAGTCAGATAAACGTACTTGTCCAATAGATGGACGAAGATAATTTTTAATTTGTTATTACTCCGTTTAGATGAAGCCTCAGTAATCGGTAAGGTAAGAGAAATTCGAAAAGCAATTTCACAGTTTGGGTAAATATCTTGAAGAGAGCATGCGTGGATTATTTGCAAAATTTCAAGTGGCGATTCGTTGGCTAAATCGGACAGAAGAGAATTTGTTTGATATTCGAAGCTCACTATTTCACTTGCAAATTCAGTTTTATTGACATCATGTTGGTAAATGTTAGCCAGATTCAGAGCAAATGTTCGTAATTATTCGCATGTTAAAAGCTTCAGCGAGGACCCAGTCAAAAAATTAAAGTTAGACTAGAATATAACTGTATATAACTGATAACATATATTATAATGTCAGACTGGTGATGAGTATAATTTCCTTGAAATATATTTCACTTGGCGTTTCAGTGTTTTTATTAAAGATGAACCATCTTTTTTTGACATCTAGATATATTTATCGTTAATTTATATATGTATACTAAATTTAAAATATGTTAAATTTATTTGTTTTACATTGTTTTGACATCACTCAGAATATGAAAATATATTGAATTCTTCAAGTTTCAATTAACAGTTTGTTTTAATAATAAATTCTGGGAAAATATTTTGAATATATGAAAATTAATATAATAAAAATAAGAATTTGAATAATCTTAATAATGTTTACAATATATAGCTCATAAACTCTTACTTTATTTACATCAAAACTTTTTAATTGGGGCCAAATTTTATCACCAATTTTTTTATAGATCGCCAAAAGACAATAAATACTGTTTTTCCTGTTTTTAATATTCTTGTGAACCGTCAACTAAAATAATGCTACATTTGAAAATTGCCGAGTAAAAATTTATTACAAATATTCTAATTCATTATAAAAATAATTTTAAAGAAATAGTAATTAACTTTTCGTACTTTAATTCGTACATGGGAAGTCTTTTACAAAATCTTTACCAACTAAAAATAGCAAGTATACTACTCTCAAGATTAGAAATAGAAGATTATTTTTTCAAGAGAACCGAATAAAATTATCTTTGATTGATAGCAGAGCCTGACTGTAAAACACATTTATGCCCGGGAAATATCAGTGACGTAGGCCCACAATATTAAATTTTAGGAAAAAAATTCCAAAAAAGTACATTAGTAATTTATAAACATAATTATTATAATAATAAGAGTTCATTTTAATAATTGCAACTAAAATCAATTAAATAAATAATTGAATAAATTTTATTAATTAAACAAGTTTTTTTAATATTTCATTTTTTCTCTCATTATTACTGTATTAATCTCTTCATTATCTTCTTCATCACAAAACAATTCACTTCAATCTTCTAATAAAGCACCATTAAAAATTTCCCACTTTTATTGAAAATCTATTAGTTCAGCTTTCAAAATTTCCTTCGTAATTTTTATTTAATTTTTGATTTATTAAATTGGTTAAAGGTTCAAAAATGTGACTAGATATATTAATAATTTAAATTTATTGGAAATTATTTGGATCAAAATGAATATATCATTATAAAGAGGATAATTTTTTTAAAATCGTTTATTCATGTTTCTGGTAAATGCATCCATTATAACACTATATACACTTAATATACACGAAATCTATCGTTAGAATTATCCGTTCTATTTTTTTAATTTGTTTGACATAACATTGTTTCAATTTGAATTTCGATTCTCACTTGTCTAGTTCTTCGTTTGGGAAATGGTACGTACAATGGTAATTATATATGCTGATATTTTACTGTCTTAAAAATGGATTTTTCAAATTCTCAGAAGCGTACATGTAATAAGAATATGTAACAGTATCAGTATACAGTATCAAAATCTCTTTATATTTTAAAAAGATTTTCAGTCGTATTTTCTATCATACCAAATGTAATATCAATATCCATACCTGATGTTTGTAAGTATGATGACAAATGTAATGTTTCTTCAAATATTCATAAAAATATCTGAGCTGTTAAAATAATATCAAATTTTAGAAACGCGATCGAAATAGTGTTTCCTCGATGTCTAATTTCTTTGTTAAACTTTTCAATTTACAGATTTCATAGAAAGTCTGTCAGAACATCGATGACAAATAAAATTCCAGATGTACTATTAAATGTACCAAATATTTTTCTTAATGTATTACCTTTGGCCCACCAACGTGTTTCTCCAATAATAGAAATAAATTTAAATTTACTAAATTCTCGCCATACGTTGAATCGTTTAGAAGATTCTTTTAAAAAATCCGCACATGTATTTAAGATTTTTGAGTTAAATAGAAATAGAAAGAAGTAACAATTTTAAAAATTTAATTTCATTTCATTAAAAAAATTAAAAAACTTGACTATATTTGTAGGCTCACCGGGATTTCGACCCGGTAGGCCAGTCCAGCACTGGTTGATAGTAATAAATACAAATATAGTTGTAAAATTGCAAAATATTATTTACCTGGAAAAATATTGTTTCTTATTAAATTTTAATTGTAAATTAATTCTTAATCAAGTTAAAAGTAATTTATTCATAATTTATTTCATAACTAGCTTTAACTCGTGAAAAATTACGTGATGTACCGAAGCAATTTATAATATTTTCATGAGAATGTTTGTTTGTAACTTAACCATACAAAGATGTTTCTATAGTAGTATTTCTCTATATCACTATACCAACAATAAAACTTATGGACGGACGTGACTTTTTTACACCAGTAATTAACATGTTGATTAAATAAAATTACTACTTTTATATTAATATATATGTTAATTACAAATGTACGTACAATGGTAATTATATATGTTGATATTTTACTGTCTTAAAAACGGAGTTTTAAAATTCTTAGAAGGGTACATGTAATAAGAATATGTATCAGTATACAGTATCAAAATCTCTTTGTATTTTAAAAAGATTTTCAGTCGTATTTTCTACCACACCAAATGCAATTATCAGAAAGATTCTCATATACCAAATTCAACAACATTAACTTTTGCATTCATGAGAAATACAATCAAATGATAACTTAGTAGTCAGATATGAATAATCCAGACGGTATTTGAAAAGTTCCAAAAATGTTTTACTAAATGCAGACATGACGTACTGAAATAGTAATGAGATGTAATCATATATATCACATAAAGGAAAAATACATTAATTAAAGAACCAAACCAGAGACATGAGCCACAAAACATGTCAAGGCCATTTTAACAAAGATGCTGAAGACATTGATGAATCATAAAACAATGAATAATTTTATCAAAGTAATTTCAAGTAAGAACAAAGATACCTTGCCAATCAAGAACTCTGTCCTAATCTTTATATATTCTGAATCATAAAAATATCCTATTTATATATTGGTTTTACCTTTGATATATTTTTTAATTCAATAATTTTTTATATAAATGTTTATATGATTATATATCAAAACAATATATAAAGTACACGATATTTCGGTCCAGCCTTTATCAAATGTAAAAAATATATATATTTCATTAATTTTTTGTGACTACAAGAATTTTACCAGAAATTTATTTCTTATCGCAATTTTGATTTCGAATGTTTTTCATCATTTGGGTTTTTATATTTTTCAAAGTTTAAAGATATATTTTTCTTTATTTATTAGTAATTTAAAAATTTTTAAAAATTTTAGAAAAATCCCCTATAGATTTGAGAATGCTTTGACCCAGAAAAATTATTTTTATATGATCTGAATCGTAAAAACCTTTCAAGAATTTCTCTATATTTTTAATTCTAGCCACACATTTCCCGAAGAAAGCATTTTTCGCGAAATTCCTATGTTAAGACACCTATGATGCACACCCACTGAGAAACACTGATCTAAAAGAACAGAAATGTATATTCAAAAACCTATTAACTGAATATTGGAAATTACAACAAATACTTAAAGAAAATCATACTTTATTTAGCATGGACAATGTCTCTATTAGGAGGGACGACACGATAACCGGACTTGACGCATTGATAACATATTGCATAAATTTTAATCCTGACGACTGAGTTTCTTTTTCATTTTCCACAATGATGATGTTCAAAGTTCTCCAGAGGGTGTCCACATTAAGATATTGAGAGAAAATAATAACACATGATTTTATTGCTTCAATGACCTACAAAATATTAAATTAAAAAATTCCAATAACATCTAAAAAGTACACAGAAAATATTCAAAGTAAAATTATATCGGATTTATGAACATTGGGAAAGTTATGTTCTTAATTAAACAATTTAAAATAATTAAAGATGTTTTCTATTAAATTTTGTTTTAGTAAAGCACACAAATGTGAGTTATATAAAATTAAATTATTAATTTGGATATGAATTTATAGATATGAATAATTAGTAAAAGATATGATAAACATTTCTACAAGTTTCTAGTTTATTCAAAACAAAATTCGAGAATTTTCGACTGTGACATTAAGAAAATAGTTTGAAAATTTTGACCTTTTTTATTTGAATCTTTTGATTTAATTTCGAGATTAAATTTTTTTTAATATTTTTAATTTTTAAAATAATTTTTATTGTTTTTGACAGCTTTTTTTCTTTTAGTATTTAAAATTTAATATTTCTGCAATCCTTTTCAAACAGATTATTTAATTTTATAAGATTCTAAAAGTCAGATTTCCAAAGTCAATTAATTAAAATTCGCAATATAAAACAAAAATTAATTTTCAAAAATCTTTTAAAAACTCAAATAATTCACAAAATTCCCCAGGAAAATTAAATGAATAATTTCCAGATCATGGCTCTATATTTTAATTTGGTTTACTTTGCTGTTCTGATAAAATATTTGGTTTCACTATGAACGTGTTTCTTCCTTCGAATAGATTTTCGGCTGTTCGGACTTGATAAGAATTGCTTTATGAATCTAT
>CAUHTR010007354.1:0-41730 GCA_959609185.1 Schmidtea polychroa | reverse complement strand
TTCGGCTGTTTGGACTTGATAAGAATTGCTTTATGAATCTATTTCATAGTCGAAAATTCTCATTTTTTGTTTTGAATAAACTTGAAATTTGCAGCAAAATCTTATGCTGTCTTTTACTAATTAATTTTTTAAAAATGCACGGAAGAGTATGAAAAGTACAAATTTGTGTAAAAAATAAAATACTAATTAATTAATTTAATTGAAGGACCAGTTATATAAACAATTGAGAAAATAAGCAAGTTGGATTTTCGAGTGCTTTTATCGTGACAATTGTTTGGAAACCAAATGGGGAACACACGGATGACTTTTAATTAATGTTTATTTTCCGATGTTTGTTAAAAAACTATTCAAGAATTAAAAAAAAAGCAAAAAGCAAAATTCGTCATTTCTCTCAAGAAATAAAGAAAACAATAAAATAAATTAGAGTAATTATTTTAATTTATTAGAATGAATAAGGAACAAAATTGAAAAAAGCAAGAAGTATCAAATTCGGAAACTAAAATATTCAAGAGGTAAAAAAAATCAAATTTTATTTTATGTAAATCTACAGGCCAATTAAGGCGGAAGAGGAGAAATTCTAACCTTTAAGTATTCTAAAGCTTAGGTGAGATAGATAAGCAAGATAGAAAGGCAAGAAAGATAATGAGAATAGATATGGAAGATAGAGAGGTAAGATAGATAAGATAAGTATTGAGGTATGTAAGCAAGATAGGTAAGCAAGATAGATAGGCAAGAGAGATAATGAGAATAGATATGGAAGATATAGAGGTAAGATAGATAAGATAAGTATTGAGGTATGTAAGCAAGATAGGTAAGCAAGATAGATAGTAAGACAGATAAGCGAGATAATTAGGCAGGATACATAAGCAAGACAGAAATTATGTAGATTTTAATACACACTCTAGTTTTATTATTCAATACAAAATAGACTACTACTGTTGGTACAATAAATTTCATACGTTTTTGTTTATTTTTCATGATTTTGCTTCAACTTAATGTAAGAATAAGACATATTACAATAATTGCTCCAGGCGTCAAGATATTTGATTGAGAATAGTGAAAGGTTTTAATAAAAAACATTATTGGAAATTAATTAATTTTATTAATTAGAATTTTATTACATATTTTGTTTTACAGATTTTTTATTTACTGAATTTAGAAAATTTGGAATTTTTATTTATATGGTTGCAGCTATGACTGTCACGTATGACTAATGACTGTCTTTCCTGTGAGACCGTGTTCGTTATCCGTAACCGAAATCACTACACCAAACACCACTGAGATACGTTCTCTATAGTGGTGGTTGGCGTGTAGAACAATTTCTCACCGATTCACTCACCGATTTACTCATCATCACATTTATTAATTTATCATGAAATTGAAATTTATTTTAGCCATTTTACAAATGGCTTTCAAGTAATTTTATTTTATTTAAAGTAAATTTTAAGACTTGAATTCTGATCCATATGAGATATGAGATCATTATTCAAGTTCCTAAATATTACTTTTAATCAACAGTATAAATTATAAATTAATTTTAATTAATTTTCAGGGTTTTTTTTAGGAATTTTATGATATTTATCTTGGAATTATTTCGAAAAAATGTGATTTATAATTAATTATAATTAATTTATAATTAATTAATAAATAAATAAATCACCAAAAATGTGTATTTTTTTAAAACATTTTGGGAAAAATCGCTGATTAAAATTTTTTTTAATTTTTGTAATTTTTTTTCTGAGCTCAATATGAGGGGATTCTTTAAGGAAATCAAATCTGGAGTAAAAAGATATTGAACCAAATTCATCTGCTCTTGATATTATCATTAAAAATATAATTTTAAAAAATTTTCAACGATCTTTTTTTTCTAAAAATTGTCTAAAATAAAGTTATTATAGAAACGTATCTCATCGTTACATTTCTACGAATCAAAAGTTTGTATGTTTTTTTAATATGTGTTGCGTTTGTGTGCAGTTTTTAATTTTTCTTCCACTTTTCAGATTTCTATAGTATAAGATGTATCTCACTGAGCTATAAATGAGAACATCAACGTGAAATCAAAGTAAGTATGTATGTTTCTATAATGTAAGATTATTGATTTTTTTGTTATATTATAGGAAACGGTTCTCAGTGGTGTTTGGTGTATGTTTTAAGAATGAATAAAACAATGCAAATATCATCGACTTAAAAATTTTAAAGAATATAAAAATTCTATATTGAGCTCAGGCCAAAACATGTAAAACACGAGAATCAGTGACTGTGTTAAACTTTATTTATGTTGATGTAAGATGGCATTACTTATAAATTTAAAAATTAACAATTAGTTATTTTTTTAATATCAAAAAATAAAAATACCCCTTGATCAATATCCACAAAGCAGAGAAGTAATCTATTGATTATTAATATCATTTGATCTTGGAATCGTTGAGGTTCGACTTTGGCCAATTCTTGGATCGACAAAACCGCTAGTTTACGAGTTCCTCCCTGTACAACAATTATCATAATTTGACAAAAGGAAAACAGAAAAAATTATAATTTCTATGTTTTCATTCGTAGACTATTTGATGTAATTGTTTTGAGATATTTGATTACACTGACTGTAATATGTTATATAACACTCATAATTAATATATACGAATGTCTGCATGTTTGATTGATTAATAATGAACGTTTGTTTATAGTTTATTCCCCGCTAATTACGAATCCGTCGAGATTTTAGAAAAAAATGGACTTCAATTTTTCTGAAAAATCATAAATATAGATTTATGAATCTCTTTTAAACGATTATTAGCAAATATACCTTCAGCAATATAAAATCTACAAATTAATTAAATAATTTCATACAAGAAAACCCAACAATTAGTAGAAAAGGACAGAAAAGGGACCAGATACGCAGAGTAAACAATAATGTAAACAAAGAATAATATGTAACGGTACAGACAAATACAAAGGCCAGTAAAATAAAATAATATTTTGATCTATTTTGGTAAAATAATAACAAATTTAATCTTAAAAATTTGCGTAAAGTTAATTCTAGAACAGGCCTGCATAACTTAAGAAGCGTTGAGAGCCACAAATTTGAAGAAAAATAGTTGAGGGCGAATGGGGCGTCAATAGAAAAGACTGTATATTAATATTACGCTTTGATATGGTATGCAATATAGATTGAATATATTTTTTAAATATAACAATTTCTTCTGACTTCTTTTAGGAGCCTTCCAGAAAGTGTTCACAGGCCGTATTTTGTACTCGTCAGTCCTAGAGTCGGGAACCAGAGGCTCTTACCTCGAAAACATGCGGGTCTCTTAAATATTTAAAAAATCGGAATTTTTTTTAACTAAGCAAGTTTTTTGGAAATTATTACGAATTTCGTATATTTTCATTTTTTTCAGTTTTACTTTTTAACTTTCATTCCTAACATTCCTATTATTATACGAATGATTATTTTTTTGCATATAATATCACATTATACATATTTTATATCTCCTCATTTAGAGTAATATTTATAAATTATTTAATGCATTGCTAAAATTTAGTGAGAGACTAAGAATAAAATTATTAGATTTGATTTTATGCGTTATTTAAAATATGTCGAGTTTGAATTGGGAAATGTAGAGTTGCCACAGGAAACCCTGTAAATAATGAGTTCAGAAAAAGGAAAATCACAAGTGAAAGCAGAAGTTTTAATAAATTGTGG
This sequence comes from Schmidtea polychroa, assembly GCA_959609185.1. Taxonomy (NCBI): domain Eukaryota; kingdom Metazoa; phylum Platyhelminthes; order Tricladida; family Dugesiidae; genus Schmidtea; species Schmidtea polychroa. The sequence continues at coordinate 38,033 of CAUHTR010007354.1, read as the reverse complement.
ACTGAGCAATAGTAATCCACAATGCTTAAAATGTTTGACAGAACTTCAGAATAATAAAGTTAGCAATGTTGAACGACACTTTAAAGGAAAGCATGCAGATTTTGGTCAAAAATATCCTTAAGGTGAAATCAGGAAAAAACTGTTGATGAATTTCAAAAAGAAACAACTGATTCGACAAAGTTGCTTTTCAAATTTCGTTCATTCATTTTTTTGAAACTATAACAAAAAACTTTGCAAACTTCTAAAGAATTCAGAATGGCTGCAGAATTCATACTTTTTGTTGGATATGGTTAAAGATTTTAATAATTTTAATCTTAAAATGCAAGGTGAAGAAAATACAGCTACACATCTACTAGAAGTCTGCCTACCTTTGAGCAAATATTACAGTTATATTTAGATGACATATCATTTATATATTTCAAAAATTTGCGCAATTTTAGGATGGAATTAGGTGCAGAAACTAATAAAACTGATCGTCAAATATTTATTGATATGATTGTTACAATTGTACATCAATTTGCAGCCAGATTTCGGGAAATACCAGGAAACATTGAAATTTCTAGTACAGTCATTAAAATGCAATGAGAAACTGATGAAATACAGCGTTTCTCACATAAAAAACTATATTAACAAATAAAAAAACTATATTAACAAATAGAAAAACATGTTAAAAATATATTATATTAAAAAAACACAAATCTATTAAAAAAGCAAAAGGTATATATTATTATACGATGCAAATACATGGCCAGTTTTTTATAAAAATTAAACCAGGTATTTAAATTAATTATTTATTCGTTTTTAAAATTCAATTAAAATTTTTTAAAAACCCTAAGAACAACAGGAAAAGGCAAATGTCAGATGAAACAAGAAGATCTATAATAAATAAATATGAGGCAGGAAAATCGCCTCAAGAAATTGCGATGGCCCTGGAGTTGAGCTATGAGACAATTAGAAGTGTTTTACGGATGTTAAATCCATGAATTCGAATAACGTTGGTGAACTTCAAAACGCAATTCTAGGCGGAGTTTCTTCTGTAACGGAAAATGATTGTTTAGGTTTTTATGGTGATGTTAGGATATATGCTTTAAAGGCGATTCGTCGAGAAGAATTTTAATTAAATAACTTAAATCAAATGTTGTATGTAGATTTTTTATTTGTTAATATAGTTTTTTTATCTAAGAAACGCTGTAAGAGCTTTTCCTGAAATAAGTACTATAGCATTACAATTAGAAATTATAGAAATTAACAATAAAAGTATCTGGGTTGATAAATTTGAAGATATGTTAGCACAGATAGCAATCAATGAATCGGAAATGAAAGATACGACGCAAAATATTATATTCAAATGCTGGAATTCACTGCTAAATATTTATCCAAATTATAGAAACCTTGCTTTTAGTCTATTAAGAATTTTTGGGTCTACATATAATTGCAAACAAAATTTTCATCGATGAATTTCATTAAAAACAAATACCACAGTGTAATGCCACATACGTTGGAGAGACTTCCCGTCATCTCTGTATTCAAGTTCAAGAACATTGTCGACCGAAGGGAGTGTCCAATATTAAGGATCATAATAAAGTCTGTATAAAAGAATTAGGAATGTCGGATTTTAAAATCTTATCAAATTATTTAATAATTGTTTTGAGCGTGTTAGATGTGAATCATTATTGATAAGAACTTTTAATCCTAAAATCAATGTGCAGAATACAGTGAATGCGTGTGTTTTGAATGTTTTCGTTAAGTTTTTATATGTTGATGTATATTGAATAATAGTTATGTTAAATAATTAAAAAAATAATTAAAAATATAATTAAAATAATATTTGTTTAAAGAATTTTTAAAAGTGAAAAATAATTGTTTGTTGAAAATTATTTTTGAAAATAATTATTTAAAATTGTTATTTATAATTTAAAAATTTATAGATTTAATAATTTGTTTATAAATTATCAATATTGTATAGTTATTCATCCCTCGTGAATGTAGGTAACCTGATGATGATATCGAAATATATAGTGAAAAATATGTACGAATGGCGATTTTAATTAATAAAGTCTTTACCGTGTTTATTTAAGTATTTATGAATTTTATTGTTTTTATTTTGAATTAATAATAAGTCGGTTGATTTTTTTATTATGGCTACACAATATTGCATTTTTGAATTTTCTTTATAGTTTTGGCCGGTCTAAGATATTTTAGTGTAGACATTTTGTTGTTTAATTATTGTTGTTTTATTAATCAATATTTGCTTATTGACTTATTTAATTGGTATATAGTGACCAAAGGTTGAGTACTTTAACTTCGGCATTATCATAATAAAAATAACAAACAAGTGGAGTAGGAATCGACAATGTAAAATAAATTTGATTTTTAAAAAGTTATTAATTTACAATGAAATTTAAAAAAACTGAATTAATAGAAAATTTTAAAAATATGATTTTAATAGTTGAACAAGGATTTAGATTAAATTTATTGTTAATCCAGAAAGTCTTTTCTGTGACATTGTAGACCGTAGATAATTTTCAATTAATTTTAGTTTTGAAAGTTTGTTTGAAAGTTAAACCAATTTTGAATTTTCATCTTTGTTTTTTTTTCTTTCAATTCAGTGGCGTAGCTACCATATAGCAAGAGTAAGCAATGCATAGGGGCCCACAAGACAGAGGGGCCTTTTTTCCAAGTTTCCTTAATTTTTCTTCAGAAAACAGTGTCAAACAACGGCACGGTCGGCACCAGTCAACAGGGACCTCCAAATGATCGATTTGTCGTTTTATGTAATAAAGCTCCACTGTTTTGTTTACTTATTGCATTAAGTACATTATTCACCTGCATTTTACCTATTTATGCAATCCCATCTGCCTCTTACTCGCTAATAATATACTGTATAAGCAAGCGACTTTAGTTATCTAAGTAAATCGCCCATTCATATAGGGGTCGAAAAAAATGTTTCACTTGTCGGCTATACACATTTGTCCCTGATACATTACTATCATTTTATAACGATTTATACTGTCATATTGTATATTGAGCTCTAATTATTTAATTAAATCGTCTTTCCAAAGAGGACCCAAAAAAATGTTTTGCCTGCGGCGCAAAACTCCTCTGTAACTATAAGCCCTTCTTTCAATTAACACTCTCCCCTCCCCCTTAAAAAATCTTGGGTAGGCCTACGCCGCTGGTCTCATACCGTACAAAATAAACAAGGTGTTCCATCAAAATTTCGAGAGTTACGAAGTGTTCCGTCGCAGGAAAAGTTTGGGAAACCCTGGTCTAATTCAATTGTGCTTCCTAAGGGGGCCAAACGTTTTTTACCTGCGGCGCTATGGTGCTCCGCACCTATTTCACTTGTGTATGCAGTATAGGGGCCCAAAATTTCTAGCTACTTCACTGTTTCAATTCGTGATATTTTTTGCTATTGGAGAAGTTTTTCTAACGTATTTAATATTTTCGGGCCCCTCAAAAATAGGGGACCCAGTGAGATTGCACTTGTGATAGTACGGAGCTGCCTGTTTATCGATTGAACAAAATGAAAGGTGTGTAATATATTATTCATTCATAATATATAAAATGTAATTTTGTATTTTTATATTAACTTGAAATTCTAACTTCATTATCTCCAAGAGTTTCCAATAGAATAGACATAACAGTTTTGAAATAATTATCCCAACAAATTCTATTTTGTGAATGAATGCATTTAATCAAGGAAATCAAGCTTAGTTTCCTTTCTTGATGTCTAAATAATATTTTCCTTTTAAAAAATAATTAAAAAAATCTTATTAGATTAATTTCTAATAACTTTGATATAAAAAGAAAATTATAAAATCCATGATTTGTGAGTTATAATCTTCCCCCATCATAACGTACTTATCCTTTATATATAACCTTACACAGACCTAGATAGTACAGCCAAAAGCCTATTCTAAAAATTTCCAAAATAAATATAGTTAAAATCACAAATATTATATAATCTTTTTCTACTCATGTTTAATATTTATTATTACTGATATCCACTTAATTGTTATTGAAAATTATCTAATAAATCAAAGTTATTTGAAAAGGGCAGTGCCGAAAATTCGTGAATATCCAAAAAAACATCGATATCTTTACTGATTCATAGTCAAGATTTTTAATAAATACAATATTTTAAATTTATTGATCTATTATCATTTAATAATAAAACCTTTGATAATTGCTTAGAAATCCAATAAAAGATTTAACTGATAATGTAAATGCTTTAATTAGTAGGTGATATGCTACGCATTAGCTAATTATTTTATTGTGAATTGATACTGATATCAGGAAACTATCGCTTTATATAATCTAAATATTTTTAGGTCTTTATTTTCAAACAATAGATTAACATTTTTATTTATGAGACACGAATTTTTGACAATCTTTTTTAATCAAAGTGTTCTTTTCACATCACACACTTGAAAAATAGATGGTGTCAAAAATTCGTGTCAAATAAATAAAAATATTCATCGATAGTCTGAAAATCAACAAAGATAAAGGGAATTAAAGTTTATGAGTGTGCGTAGAAATTGAAGTCCAATAGAAGTTATGGGATCTTTATAGCCGATAAAATTACAAACTCTTGCTGAAAGTATTCTTACTTCGTAAACGTAATCTTCGAAAGAGATAATTAATGGAATTATAAACTGTTAGTGTTCATTTTATATAAAATAACCATAATTCATCAAATTTTCCTGTAATTTTTAATATTATATGAAAATATGATGCGTGTAATTCTGCAATATTTTGAACATACTGTTTAAATATTTTACAAACACAAATTATTAATAAAGTTAATTAGTTACTGATGTCGTTAATAATCAAGATAATATCAGATCAATTACTCAAATATGTTTATTAACACTCAAACGACAGACTCGTGCTCAATGGGCACATTTCAGAGTACATATAGCTTCATTTTGACGGTATTATTATACTAACAAATATCTTATAAAATGGAATATTTTGTAAATATTAATCACACTAATAAAATAAATAAATAATATCACCGCGTTGAAATTGATAAAAATAGTCTATAATATAAAATAAATCAATAAATCAAATTACGCCTGCTAATTTATTATAGGATTCCTGAAAGGATAGAAAAATTAATGAAACATACAAACAAGATCAGTTAAATTTCTATAATAAATCAAATGTGCAAATAAGCGATAAAATACACCACATAAAAAGATACACTCAATTTAAAGTAAATATCTGTTAAAATATTTGTTAAAAAATATTTTACAAAATCATTGATAAAATAGTAAATTATGGGTGATGGGATTTATAAATTTTGATATTTATTTAATTATTTAAATAAATTTAAAAATTAAAAATAACTTTCATTTTTTAAAAATAAATTTGCCATTAAAATCTACATAAATAATTTAAGCGGTGACATTACCAGTATTTCTTATAAAATCTTGACAATAATTTGTTGGTAGTTATAACTTTGTATGCAAATCCTGCCAACACGCGCCATAGAATTTTTACCCGATGTATCGCGGTGTAGTAAATGTGCATTTTTTGGGGGATTAATGACAAAAACTATTATGTACCCGATGAACACTTGTCAGCCGGATGTTTTACAAAAATATTTCAGCTAGTTGAGAGTTAAATTGTTCATTTCATTTAATTCCACAAAATATTTTTTCATTTTGATTCTTGCTGATCTTTGACAATTTTTGTTCATTTTTAACAATTCACTTATTCTCATTACTGTAGATTTGTCTTATATAAGGAAAATACCATTGGTCTATAGTCGTATTGAAACTAAATTTATCATTTAGGTCTTAATACGGTAGTAGATAGAAGTGAGCTGTCTTCAAGAAAATTTTAAAGGGGTCACTTAATTAATGTGACAATTTTTTCTGATGGTCTATTGAGGTAACTATACAATAACTATATACTATTTATAATATTATTTAGATAATTCATAAAGAAATATGTCCATGGATTCAACAAAATGGAAGCTGGCAGAAATTAAAAGAATTATCAAAGAAACATCATGATGCCCAAGAAGCTGAAAAAATTCTTAGGAATATTTTTTATGATAACTTTAGGTTTTACCGCTTTATTACTAACTGTATTGCCTTTTAGAAAATAAATGTATTTATTTTAAAAACGTTGTTAAATGATATTTATTATTTATAACATGAACATTCATTATCTCTACAATATATAACAGATGTATCAACAGCGCCAATTGATTCATCAGACTCATCATTAAACTCATTAGTTTTTCCTTATTTCTATCATCAATATTATTATTTTTAATTTCTTCAGTGACATGGAATAACTGAGTTTCATTTTCTATAGATTCATCATTGTATAAAAATGTATATACGCTTTTTCGAATTAATTCTTCTATTTGTTCTGATAACTGTTTCGTCAGACAATTTTAATATAATTAAACATTAAAATTACCTTTTTCATCAAATCACGTGAAATTCACATGAAAAAAGGCAGCGCCGAGTATTCTTGGATATCCAAAAGAACAACTTTAATAAATACACTGTCAATTGAAAAGAAATCAGTGAGGAAAATTGAAAAGTTCTTATTACACCTCCATCTGTTAAATTCAAAAAATGTGCTCAAAACCCTGGAATTGGAAAAGTTTTTGGATCAACGAACTGCTTTACGTTTATATCGGATGTACATTACAAATGATAAATTTTGTAAAGCTGCTTTTGATACTTCTATTCGTCGTCGGATCACGGAACATCCAGTCAATGGATACGTCAAGAACAAAAAAAACAGTTATGCTCAGATAATGGAGACTGCCCCATCGCAATTGAATATCCAAACAACCAGAAAATAGGAGTCATATTCAATGAAATGAATCGTGAAACAAAATTTCCAAAACACCAAATACACTTTGTATAAAGATGTGGAATTTGATCATCCAATATAAATGGAAACGTTGGAGCTGTTCAAATCTACTCGATTTATTCATGGAGAAATTGATAAAACCAATAATGATCAATATATTTTACCAATTAGTCTTATGTTCCTACATAAATATGTTTTAAGAAATTTTTAAATAGTGTATGTAAATAGGTATTAGAAACCTATTTTTATAAATATTTTATAATATTATTTATTAAAAGAAACTTTTATGAGCTTTAAAATATAGAAACTTTAAAAACTTAAAATCCTTTTTATTTTGTTTTGAATTTCGAAGGAAATAATTTAAAAAAATTTTAAATTTTTTTCAAAAAGGTTTTATTTTGATTCAGTTTATTTTTAACTAATGAGAAAAAAGAAAAAGGAAATAAAAGGGAAAATACCAAAGTTTTTGAAAAAAGGAATATTTTTATAGTTGAAAATTCTTTCATTTTATTAAATATATACTTCGTAGCAAAAAGCTTAAATTATCATTTGATTGTTTAAAACATTTACTGAAAATAAAAAAAATTAACAAAATTAAATTTAAATTGTGTTAATTAAATAGCAAAGATAGGGAGATCTATATACTCGTTTACCCCCTTCATGTATATAATAAGCGCCATACAACTTTTTAATAACTATTTAATCTTTTTATTACATATTTCATCTTTTTAATAAATCAGTAAATTTAATGATAGACAGTATGGACCATAAATCGCACACCATCTGAAACTAATTTATTCTATCAATATTATGGATTGTAAACTAGAAAAATATGTAAAATAAAAAGGTACAGAGTTCATGTAATAATTACAAGATTCTACAACCAAATCAGTTACAGAAAAATTTATCTGGAAGAATCCTATGTGGCCTTCAAATGTCAGTAAACTATTTGACGATTGATGAATCGTTTCTAAAGAAACTGGAAGCTGACGGTTTTCGAAAAGGAAGATCAAAAGGCTTAATCAATCCAAAGGTTCAGTGATAGACTTGACACAGATTATAAAAACCCCAAAAATAAACGAGTAAATTAAATCAACAGACAAAAGCTAGCTAAGCTACCACTATGGGAACTCTTCGTTAAAGTCACTTCAATCCTTAAAAGGTTGACAATACTGTGACGATAATAATCATCGACAAGAGTTTTGTAAGTAGTGAACATATTTTCATTAAATTATTACCGTTGATATAGGTAAGATATTTTTAATATTCTTTAGTGTAGAGAATCTACTTATGCGCAAAATGATTCTAGGATTGTGGAATATTATGTTAGAAAACAATCCGTCCATATTTCTTAGTTAATAATACGTGGTGTAGATAAATGTATGTCCTTAGACTGATACATAAATATAAATTGGACTACAATAACATTTTGTATTTACAAAAAGTAAACTATTTAGGTGAAATCACAGATAGAGTTTTCTATATAACAACCTACTTGCAGTTTTGAAAATAGACAATTTTAGAAGGTGACATACTTTTCATTGATGAAAATGCGTAATAGGTCTCATGAGATCCTCTATGAATCCAGTTCTCTGCCCAAAACTGTTTCTTGAAGTGACTAAACAAGAAAAATTACTGGAAGCCAAATTAGGATAATATAAGTCATTTTTGGCGATTACATTCACAGTTCGATGAGCTGTGTGAACTGGTGTGTTGTTAAGCAAGAAATAGAGGTCTTGATTCCCGAGCTTCTGTCACAACTTTCTCATTTCTCGAAACTCTCTGATTCCAATGCTCAATGTTCTACACAGTCTTCTTGCTTATATTAAGTCGATTTAGCAATTCTCTGTGATTTTTCTTCTTTGTTCTTTCACAATAATCTTAAATTTTTCGAATTTCTTCTCACCAATTTCCTGGTTGTCCACTTTTTTCTTCAAAAAACAACTTTGTCCGTGCCATAGAAAAGCTTTCTAATCCAATTATAAATAGAGACCTTGTATACTGATTCATTTTCATATGCTTCGTGCAGTTGATAAATGATGTCCTTCTTTTTTGTCTTCCTAAAAAGCAAAAAATTCAACTTGCTGGTACAATTTTTAAAACACGCCGTAAACAATATCAATAGAAGTTCACTAGGTAAAACAAATTCATTAATATTTATTTATAGATATTTATTGTTTGTCTATTAAAATTTCATGGATTTATTAATTTCATTTTTGTACGAGTTTAAGGACTCTTTATTTACACCACATATCACAGATAAACATAATTGTGCATATTATAAGCTTTATTGATATATCATTATTAGGATGTCTCATTTAACAAAATGAAACATACTTTTTCAACAAAATGTAAAGCCTCCATATTTTGCATTATTTGCACCCAAATTTATAAATTAACATTCACCGAAACAATGGATAAGACGATAAGATCATGTAGAATGAACACTCATGCCATCAGTATGTATATTTTTTCATTTATTCCTTTGAAGTCATCAAATAAAAGTCTATCAGAATCACAAAAGAAGCATTCCAAATTTATAAAAAAATAAAATAGAAATATAGATAGTGCAGAGTTGGGAAATGTTTACAAGTTAATTGTGATCATTTTTAATATACTAACTTAAGTAAATAACAAAAGAATAATTTCCAAAAACTTTTTTTAATCCATTTATCCCTATGGTGAGTGACCTACCGTCCACATTGAATATCCTCACAAATAAATTATTGTTAAATACCTTTCATTATACCATGAAAGTTCTTGTATGATGTTTTTCATTAAAATATTTGGATCTGAAAAGTAATTATTGTCAAATGGTTTCATTAATAAAATATAATAAACTATAATATCAAAAAAGTAATATTTAAATACTTAAAATTTCATTCATCTTCATCTCGACAACAGACGAATATTTTATATAAAAACGGTGCCACAAAATTAACGCAATATTTGAATTAATTAGAAAACACAGTTTTTAATCTTTAGATTGCTTTTTTTATTGAATCATAAAGTACATAGGTTAGGGTTATTTATCGAAAAACAAATCGGGCAAAAAATATTATAATAGGTGGGCGGCCTTTTTCCTTTAGTATTACGGGCTCAAATCATACTACTCATACGGTTTCGCTTTTTTGAGTAGATAAAGTTGAATGATTACTAGTTTCTCTCGCAGTTCGAAGTAGGCGACACATATACCAAGACCCTAAGGTCAACTTGATAGATATATCTTATCTAAAGCAGGACACAGTATCGCCTGTGTCACTGAAGATCAAAATAGAAACACTAAACATAAAAATGCAAAAAATTAAAAATCTAAAGAAATGAAAACTTAAACAATGTTTTCAACTTCTATGAAATTAACATAATTTAATTAAAATACAACACTATAAAGTTATAAATGAACGCTAATAGATGAAAAACCCTACATTTATTATACATTAAGTATTACACAAATTGCGATTGGTTATCATCGCACAGATTACAAATTATTTAGATAATGATTTCAATTTATTATAATTGTGTAGAGACACGAAACCAATTTGTATAAAGTTTTTATTGAAAACGAAATTGAAAACGATCATAGAAATATTTGCTCCAGCAGTCAATGTTTCCATAAAAGTATGGGTACTTGTTCTGGGGATTGTACTGAGATTGTTGATGAACTCGCATTTGGGCATGGCGACTCCAGTATCGTACGATGTGGAAGTATTATCTGGAATAACTTTATTCATTAACTCCTTTTGGCAATCGAAAATGGATAGGTCAGTCCGGCTCTCGTAACGAACTTTACCATGAGAATCACTAGAATTGTGAATTAGTATTCTAAGGAAAATTTCTTTGGTTGAATAGAAGGTGTTGATGATCAAGCTCTTCAACAGAAATATCTCAGCTAAGAAAACAAAGGATTCAGTTTTTCGAATGTTTGGCATATTTTTTTATTGAATTTTATGAGAGTTAACGATTGAGATGTCGAAAGATGCATGAATTGTTTATGATGATTGAAATAAAAGAATATTTAAACAATCATTTCAATTTAATTAATTTAATATATTTTAAGTTTAATTATTAAGTTGATATTTTTATTAATGTGGAAGTCAGAGGCACTACACATTGTTTATCAAGATTTATTGCAAAACCCAAAAGGTTTAGAAAGCTGATAATAAAAGAAATATGGAAAAGATGGAATATAATTTTGGACTTATAACCTATCAGAGATACCCATAAGGAATAGGGAGGTTTGGAGTAAATTTCTATTATTTTCAAATAAATTTATAGCATTTGATGGGAAATTTGATTAAAATTAGTTGAAAGGCAAAGATATTTTCTTTATAAATATTACAAATGTTAGTTGGCGGGAGTTTTAAGAAGATTTACCTTATCTCATGCAAAAAATACTTAATCACAAATAAGCTGTTTCCACAAATGAGACAGAAACTTCTGAACATGTGATTTTTCAAAGGAAATTACGCTAGTTAAAATATTATTCAAAAATCCAATAAGTTTAACCTTCCTCTTCAGGTTTGTGACTTTTTTCAATTTTTGTTTTTTCTGCTTTCTTAATAATGTTATTATCATTTATTAATAATATAATTTTTGATCATCCCTACCCGATGAGATCTTTTTGAAGATTTCACATGAGTCGCATGTTCAAATTGAGAATCATCAGTGCTATTCAATTCAGGATTCTCACAATATTGTTTCGCAGATAAAGAACATTTAGACTTTTTACTTCTTTTGGAAATCTCCTGACTTACATCATCAGGTTGTGTTAATTTACTTGATGTGCAATTTTTATTTACATTTCTAAAATCATTTATCATATCATGAGCATCACTATATGTCACGGTGGCTGAATTCTTCGCTACTATATTTGGCTGAAATATAATTGACTTAAATAATATTATTAATAAATATTGAATAAAATACTCGATTCCTCTCCTTCATAATTTAATTTAAATAATCATAGTTGTCTTTTTTTATCATTCAAAATATTTTATTTTGAAAAAGATAAAGTTCATTTGGGTATAGCAAATATTTTCTTTTCGCTAGGCATCTCTAATAAACATTATTGGATAATACATTTTCATAATTTATAACTGCAAACACACAAAAGTTAGCTACTATAACTTATCACTACTTTTTAAATTTACTGAAATTAAAATAGTTCAGTACAACACTACAACAGTGTTTCCAACAATGGGTCATCACGCCTCAAAGGTGGAGCACCGCGCTTCAGAGGTGGGACACTTCAACAATTATCAGCTTTTCCACATATTGTTTTTAATATAATATACTCCGGTGGGGCATATGACTTATGAAAATACTATGGTGGGCATGGTATAAAAAAGGTTGGGAAACACTGCAGTACAACACTATCAAAATAAACGGCTTATAAAAATAGTAATGGGAAATAGAAAAAAAGAAGAATTTATAAAATGTCTAAAAATATTGAAAATTTAATAGAATCGATTTTAAATCACTCGATAAAATATTTCAAATATTTTTTCAAAGAATAATTGACATTTCCAATACATCCTTCAATTTAATTTTTAAAAGATTTTAATATATGATTGTTAACCACTTGCCGGGCGATTTTTTTTTCATGTTTTCGGTCAAAAAAAAAACTTTTTTTTAAATCATTAATTAATAGTATATAATCAAAATATAACGTAAATATATTTTTTTAATTTTCCGAGTTTGTATTCACTAATTTTTTCTATATGAGTTTGCGCTCACGTGTGAGCGCTCGCCCGAAACGGTACACATTTTTTGCACTCATATTTGAGCGCGCGCCCGGCAAGTGGTTAATAATATTTTTTAATGAAATGAAATTATCTTATTTATTAGAAATTTCAGGGCATTTAAGGTCTTTTTCATAAAAGTAAAAATTATTAAAATTTTATTTACAACACATTTTTAAGGTGTCAAAAATTCTATCTTCAGTAATGATTTCAGGAAGAATTTTTTATGTAATTTTAATATTTTTTTATTCGTTCTATGACTTTAATTAAACTTTTTTATCATTTTATAAATAGTTAAAATATTTTAATTTTAAATTTAATATTTCAATTATTTCTAAGGTTTTCCGATACTTTTCTTGTAAATTATCAAAATTTTCGATAATCTGTCACTATCTCCTAATTTCAAAAAAACTTGAAAATTGGTATTTCATTAAATCAATTATACTTAATGTTCCTCATTACTACTCTCCTACTTACGAAAAGATAAATTGCGGTTAAAAACTTAAAATATACCCAAATTGGATATTTTTAAATTTTAAATATTCATAATAAGAGAAACTGCACATAATGATATAGTTGTTCTGAGTTATGCATGTGTATTTGTATTTTATTTTTCTTATCAAAATTATTTCCTGCTCATCTATAGTACACCAAACACTGCTGAGATACGTTTCCTATAATATAAGAAAAAATCAATAATCTTACATTATAGAAACATACTTACTTTAAATTCACTCTGATGTTCTCATTAATAGTGGAATGAGATACATCTTGTACTATAGAAATCTAAAAAGTGGAAGAAAAATTAAATACTGCACCCAAACACAACACACACCAAACGCCACTCAGATGCATTTCCTATAATATAACAAAAAAATCAATAATCTTACATTATAGAAACATACATACTTACTCTGATTTCACGTTGATGTTCTCATTTAGAGTGCAGTCAGATACATCCTATACTATAGAAATCTGAAAAGTGGAAGAAAAATTAAAAACTGCACACAAACACAACACATACTAAAAAACACATACAAACTTTTGATTCATCGAAATGCACCGCTGAGATACATTTCTATAATAATTCTATTTAAGACAATTTTTGGATAAAAAAAGATCGCTGAAAATTTTTAATGAAATTTAAAGAGCAGATGAATTTTGTTCAATGTCTTTTCAATCCAGATTTGCTTTCCTGAAAGAAGCTCCTCATATTGAGCTCAGAAAAAAAAATTACAAAAATTATTTTATTTTTATTATTCGGCGATTTTTCCCAAAATGTTTTAGAAAAGTAAATATTTTTGGTAATTCATTTATTTAATTATAATTAAAAACATATCTAACTCACATTTTTTCGAAAATATTCCAAAATACTTGTCATAAAATATCAAAAATCCCTGAAAATTAATTAAAAATAATTTATAATTATAATGTTGACTAAAAGTAAAATTTAAGAACTTGAATAATGATCGCATATCTATATGGATCAAAATTCAAGACTTAAACTTTACTTAAAATTAAATATCTTACCTGAAAGCCATTTCTAAAATGGCTAAAATAAATTTCCAAAAAACATTCCAAAGCAATTCAGTAAATGATAAATATAAATTGATTAATACAGTACAGTAAATTGGTGAGAGAAATTGTTCTACACGCCAATCACCACTATAGAGAATGTATCTCAGTGGTGTTTGGTGTACTAAAAAACATGCAAACTTTCTATTTATAGAAATGCGTCGCTGAGATATTTTTCTATAATAACTTTATTTTAGACAATTTTTAGAAAAGAAATTATCGCTGAAAATGTTTTTAAATGTATTTTTAAAGAAACTTTTGTCATGAAAATGACGAAAAATCATCGTAAGAATTATTTTTGAGTTAAAATTAAGTTAAATATTCATTAGAATTTCTTATATTTGTTTAAGAAATACTTTAAAAAATACATTTTTGGCAATAGATTTAATTATAATTAAAAATATATCGATGTTTTTGATATATTACTGATTTATAGTATTCAAACTCTTTTTAATAAATAAAATGGAAAAAAAATATCAGTGGTGAAAATTGGAAGAAAAGTTCTTATAATATCTGACTTACATTATATCAAAATAATTCCAAAATATAAATTTCATAAAATTCCTAATAAAACGTGAAAATTAATTAAAAATAATTTATAACACAAATGTTGACTAAAAGTAATATTTAAGAATTTGAATAATCTAATATATATATATATATATATATATATATATATATATATATATATAAGAATATTAGTCAAAATTTAAGTCTTAAAATTTACTTAAACTTAAACATCTTACCTGAAAGCCATTTTAAAATTGGCTTAAATTTTTTTCAAAAAATGAAATTTATTAAATTGGTGAGTCAATTTAATGATGTACGCATTAACCACTACTATAGAAAATGTATCTCAGTGGTGTTTGGTGTACATTCATTTGCACGAAATATAAACTCCTATAATATAGGTTGGTGTGCAAATCTATAGATGACTCATAATTTTTATCAATTATTTTCATTTAAATTATGAATTTGTTTTTTTGGATTTTTTATAATTTAAAGAGTTTTAATAATTTTAATCTTAAATTTGATGTTTATATTATTAGTTACATATTTTTATTTTTATTATCCATTTGGACAAAAATGGCGAACACTTATTAAATAACACCGGTTTTCCTCTCCAAATTTGTAATAATTTGTAATAATAACCGTTTATAATGAAGTTGGTTATCATAATTTACTGTTTTTTCCTTTATTTTCTTGACAACTCATAATTTTTAAAACTGAGTTCAGCTGTGTAATGTATTTAAGTTCGTGTCTCGATATTAGAAGTTTATTGATTTTTCTATATTGTAGAAATCTTTATTCTACGCAAACGGGTGTATATGCACATAATTATTATCTGTACCCATAAATTTTGCCCTTATTTCAAGTTAGAGATTACTTTTTTTCTATATTTAATTTAATTATATTTTATAATAAACTCTATTTTGTGTCTATTCGACCCATAATACACCTAACCGCAAAAGTTAACATTGTCTATAATATATGTTGGTGTGCACACCACCTGAGGTGAGTCACCAATTATATGACAATGTTAACTTAATTTCATTTTTTCAATTTTTCAAAAATCGTTTTAAGGTAAGTTTTTGAATTGAAGTAATTTTTAGGACTTGAATTTTGATTTTATATAATTATGAGATCATTATTCAAGTTCTTAAATATTACTGTTAGTCAGCATTTATAATATTGATAATATATATAACATTGATAATTAAATTTCAGGTGTTTTTTTTAGGAATTTTATGGTATTTTATTTGGATTTATTTGGATTTATTTCGTAAAAATGTAAGTTAGATATTTTTATAATTATAAATAAGTAAAGTAATCACCAAACATTTATTTTTTAAAGACATTTAGTAAAGAATGGATAAAATATTTTTTAAGTTTTTGTAATCTTCTTTCGAATTTTGTCTATTTCTGTAATTCTATGAAAATATTAATTTGTTAAAATAATTTATTAAAATTTACGATTTGCGATTTTTTTCCTGCAAATTCAAAGATGTCGAAGGATCTTCTTCAATATCTGTAAATCTAAAGAAATTTTATATTCTAAATTATTTTATAATT
This sequence comes from Schmidtea polychroa, assembly GCA_959609185.1. Classification (NCBI taxonomy): domain Eukaryota; kingdom Metazoa; phylum Platyhelminthes; order Tricladida; family Dugesiidae; genus Schmidtea; species Schmidtea polychroa. The sequence continues at coordinate 21,798 of CAUHTR010007354.1, read as the reverse complement.
AAATCTTACGATGTATTTACTTCTTTTTCCATAAAGCTCAAGGTAGAGCAGTCAGAATCTAATTCAAAAGTTTTTTTGTACATAACTTTTTAAATAATTTGAAAATATTGATATGTTAATTATATGTTAATCAATGTATATTTCGCATGAAAAACACTTTACTTAATTTTGTATGTATTTTTCATTATGTGTGCTGTGCTTGTATGCTTAATTATTTTCTCTCACTTTTTAGATTCATATAATAAATATGTTAAATTTCGCAGCATTAAATTTCTACACACAGGTAAGTTTGTGTGTTCCTTTAATATTTATTTATTGATTTTTTTTAGATTATAGATAATGTTATATTTCGCAGTTAGGTGTATATGTGGCTTGGTTTAACGCATACACCAAACTCCACTAAGTACGCGCTTTATTATACAAGTTGGTGTGTAAATCAACTTGGTGAATAATTTGTTTTCATAAATCATTTTATTAATTTTTCTACAGTTTCAGAAAGTTATTTATTTTATTTGTAGAAATGTTTCAATTTAAAGTAAGTTAAATCAATTATTTATTATTTGTCAATTTCAAAAATCATTTAATATTACATTTTTAAAATTTATAAATAAAATGTACAATTTATGTTTTCTTGTTTTTAGTGTTTTATACATTCAAACTTATTTTGAGCTTATTTTATACTAACCCTATCAATGTTACTAGTTTTTTCTTATATTGTAGAAGGTGTATCTCAGTGTAGTTGGATGTAAAAAGATAATTTCTACATCAAATATTAAATTTTAAAGAAGGTGTACTCACCAGTAAGTAATATAGAAAACGTTTCGGTGTTAAACAATGTATGATCGTTAATAAAACAGATGGTCTATCGAAATATATTGTAAAAATACATTTTGTAAATGTTATTGTATTTAACTTATACTATTTACCATTACTATTGATTACTTTTTAAGGGATGTTTTTAAAAAGATGTTTCAAATAAGGTATAATACAAAATAAAATACGATTCTTACTATAACAATGAAAGTCTTGTAATTAATACAAAATTCTGAATAAAAAATTAACCTCCAATCTAGTATCAAGGTTTGTATTGTTCATAAAACGTTGCTGCAATTTGAGATTCGGCATCTCAAATAGTCCCGGTCGAGGATAGACCGACTCATTCATGGCCAATGTGATGGAATTTTCATTCCTAAATTATTAATTTTATTTAATATCATTTTTACATTGGCTAACATTGGTTTTGCTTCCTGTACAATAATCTCACTTGATTCGACCTTTGGTGATTCATCTTCAAAGTAGGATCCAAATGTTAAATTGTCTTTAAGAATAAACTTTGCTCTGTCTTGAAATCCAGAAGGTAAGGATTTAAATATTTCTACAAATTGAACAGGATTTAGAGTAAAGAATTTGTGTATCACAACTTCTGATTCCTGAATTTCAAAATTTTCTTTAAAAAATTTGATAGTAAATAATTCGAAAGTTATTATAACTACTTAGAGATGACGAGACTAGAATTGCGTATTATGATTTATTCAGTTAAACCTATGTTTACATATTGTTGAGGTCCGTAAATTAAAATAAATTTAAATGAAATTTAGATTAAGAATTTAAATAAAAAGTAAGTGAAAAAAAGAAGATAAATAAAAGCGGGATCATGCACAGAATCGATAGTAAAGGAAAGTGTGATGGAAACAGTATCAGGAAAATGGCCAAAAGCAGTTACGAGAGGCATAGAATCCGGAAATCCGAGAAAAATCAATAAATTGAAGAATCATCGAAATCGAATGGGGGAAAACGGGACAGGTATAAAGTAGCTAATGGTCAACAAGATGATGGTTAAGGATTTATCAGAAAATGGTTATGAAGGGTCGAAAAGCATTCAAATGTGTAAAAACAGAAAACGTTAATTAATTAATTAATTGGCTAATAGAAAACCCGAGCTAATGGGAAACCCGAGCCAATGGAGAACCCGAGAGATGAACGAAATCCGAGCTGGGTAAACAAGAAGAAAAGTAAACAGAAGGAAGATTTGGACCCATTAGCTTGGCATAATGATTAATTGGAAAAGAGCAAGGAGAAGATAGTGCGTGTAGAAAGGCCGGACGGGCCATTAATTATCTTTGTTCGTTGGACCATTACGGGTGACAGCCTAAGCAGATACGTGGAAGCAAATGTCAAGTGAAAGATTGGCTCAGCAATAACCATTTGTCATCCCGATTTCGAGGAGTATATAAGGAAAGGGAAAATCAGAGCAAATCGGCATTTTGCCTCAGTTAGGGTTAGAAGAAACCGAGTTAGGAATAGGAAAAACGAATTAAGGAGATTAGGGAAAAAGAAGAGATAGAATAAGAATAAAAAGAGTGAAAAAGGATCAAATCAAAGAAACAAAAGGAAAACGTTGGTCAAGAGAACCTAAGAGAATAAAAGGTGAATATTATCTTTATCAAAGCATCAACACCGAGCGGAGAATCACTCAAACGTAACCTTGATTATTGATTGTAAAGTGGTGAGAAAAGGTTGTGAATTTTGTTATTTCAATATACGTTGGGTCGTTATTGTTTTGATTTAAAGGACACGAGGAGTCAGAGGTAACCGACTTAAATTAACCAAAAACCCAACAATATTTTGAAACGCGATTTTCACTTCATCAAAATTAAATTATGAAATTGTGTAAATATTCTCCTACAATATAACACTACAACAATAACGAACATACTTCTTTATAATGAGTGTATTATACGAAGTAATATTTACAAAGTTTTAAAGAAAGCTGAGAAAATGAAAGATTTTTCTTACAAATACTTGCAAAGTGCTTATTAGTTGCAATCACATTGCAATCATTTTCATCTGTCATCATAACTAAAAATAATAACGATTTAAATTGAAACACTTTATTTTTCTAACAATATCAATGTTCAAACAACTCCAAAAATAACATTACTTCATAATTTTATTTAAATATATTTCAGAAACGTCGATAATTCTTAGCAAGGATATTCTAGATTTTGGTGTAATATTATTTTATCCAAATGGCAACTAAAATATTGATAAACACTGGATCTGTAACAACTAATTCTTAAGAAGTACATGTATGTACTGTCTGAAATTCAAGAACTAAGCATTCAAATGTTTTCTCAGATATTCTAATTATAGATAATCCCATAAAAAATTGGTCGGAAAACGAATTAGTTAATAACGAACCTTCTCAAGATCTTAACCCTTTAACCACTAAAACCGTCTACAGACGGTCATCATAAAAACCCCATTCAATTCAAATCAAAACATTTTCGCGTTCCAAGCAGTAAGATCGTTTTTCGTCTGTAAAACTACACACCACAACTTGCAGGTTTGAATACGATCAAACACATGGTTTTCTTAGTAACGGTCAGTTTGGTTGAGTTTGGCCTTGTCTCGTAATTTTATTTCAGTGGTTTAAGGGTTAATAGTATAATACTACGAAATGAAAATAATTCATCAAATCTTAGATCATTAAACAGCCAACTTTGCATTTAAAAATATTTGCCTGGAAACTTATGTAAAATGATTTTCTTTTATGTTTTCTCTGAATTTTCTATGTTTTGGCATAAACTATAGTTACGATGACCATAAGTTCTTTATTTAAGAAGGACAGTTCTTTATTTACAGAGCTATTTTCGTAATAAATGTTATAAACTTATGAATTTTATAGTATTTTTTATTTTCTTCGATATTTCCTTTATTTTCCCAAAATAAATATGGTCACCGCGACTATAGTAGACCGACGAATTATCGTCATGCACTGATAACCAACCACCTAGACGTGGAGCTAAGTTTAACCCTCAAATACATTGTTATTACTCTCTAAAGAATGTGTGAAGTATTGCCGTGTAAAATTACAATATGTATTACAATGTGTAAAACCTCAAATCGTGTAAATGGTGGAATAGTACTTTATGCTTGTTCAAATCAGTAAAATGCTGCAGCCATTGATTGTGGTAGCTATAAACTTGAAAACAATCAAAATAAAATTAATTGTAATTTACTTTTCGAACTTTAACAGATTTTATGTCAACAGTCCATGAGATAATCCGGGAGATCCCCATTACAAGATCAGGAAATATGTTGCCAAGAATCTCTGATTTTGATGACACAATCAATAGACGAATAAATTTCAACAAGTGCGCTTTTATTCCGCTGTCTTTAGTTTGAACATTGTCAATGACAAGTTTACAGCAGAGCTGCAACAGAATTCTTTGCGGGAACAAATTCCTAATAGTTAAATTGAAATATATGCAAAAAGTGATACATTGGGTCATCCCATTCCCATATATCTAATATGTGCTCCGTTTACTTCCATTTTAATCACTCTAATTATATATTTGAAAGCAAACTTTTATTAGAATATACTAAAGCGGGAAAAAACTTTTACTAGTGCATTTAACACAAGGACAAAAGCAGGATAAAGTGTGGTGTGTAAATACTTATTTGCCCCATTAATATAAATATTCATATTTCCATAACATTTCAATACATTGATAACTGTAACATGAGACTTGGTGATGGTAATCCCAGAAAGGACATCAAATTGAATGTGAAAATGCAAAAAAATCCTGAAAGAATTAATTAAATTCTTTGTTAAAAAAAGTGGTTTAGAAATCATAGAAATTTTGTTTTGACTTTAATTCTTGTTTGTATCAATGCCTAGTGTAAATAATTTGAAAAGGGTAAATATATATATTGTATATTATTGATTTTAGTTTATCCTAATTATTTTGAATCACTTAAAATGGATAGAATAATTTCTAATCTTTTCGTCGTTGCGTTTCATCATAAAAGAGGTTATCAAATAAAATTTGTTTATCCTCCTTGTGATGATCTCAAATTAAAACTAAATGTTTCTGAAATAAAGGAAAATCTATGTACTGGAATTAAGAGTTCTATCTGAAGCCAGTTTAGATGTTTATGTTATTCCGAAAAAATATATATTTTTAAAAGTGTTTTTTCTTTTGTTATTTCGTTTTTAATTAATAATTTGAAAAACGAAATCAAATTAACTATTTCAAATCTTTTTTTTCAACAACATTAAATTTTAATGTAACATAACAAACTACAATATTATATTAAATTTTCAATGTCCTGTTAGTTTTTATACAATCTATTTTATGATTATCAATTTTATTTTAATATAATTAAGTGCCTCAAATATGTATATTGAATTTTATTTGGTTTTTTATTAATTAATTAAATTAAAACTTACAAATGTATTAGCAATATGATATACAAAAAATTACTTTGTTTAAATAATTACATTTTTTCATCGCAACCTTTATTTCAAAATGTAAGCAAAACTCTGTAATTTCAACAATTTGTCAAAAATCTATTCCATCAGATTTTACAATCAACTCGGCGGCTTGATGAACATGGAATTGCTTCATCGCCTATCAAATGCATATTGGAATCATTACCAATCTTCATGTTCTTCATATATTCCTGCGTCATCAGTATTCGAAGTTCATCTAACGGAAACGTAAGATCACATTTCAAGAGTCGACATGACAATCCTAGATACAATTGCTTGCTGAACATGACGCGGTTTCACCTTTATATCAGACCCATAATTAATTCAACATCAATCTTCCCTTTCTTAATGTATTTATACTTTATCACCATTCGAAGTTTATTTAATGGAAATATAAGATCGCATTTCAAATCTGAAAAATAAGGATCAAACCATTGCTTTGTATCAATATCTAGTTTATTGTATGAATATATTTTTTAAATTGTCAATCAGTCTTACGTTCCAGCATTTAAGTTTATTAATTAAACCTTTTATTAAATTTTGCTTGCATCATGATTTTCCGGTATTAGCTAATGTTTAACTCAATTTCATGTTAAAAGCCTATAATTTCTTGCCTCCAAATAGCTATCGCTGTGAATTGTTTTTATTAAACATTGACACAGTTTCAAGATTGACTCCATCATCTAAAGAATTATAAATGTTCATATTTTTTTCCAATCCATCTAGAAATGCAAAATTGTACACATCATTTTTTAAATTAATTTGCATAATCCAAGATTTAGTTAATTAACTCAGCATATTTAATAACTTTTCATGTCAGGCGAATTTCGGTTCAGGACTCACTTAAACGATCAATCATAATTAGACAAAATGCATAATTATAAATTATAACAAACATTACTGGGCTACCTTTTCACCCAAAAACAAACGCGCACTATTTATAATGTGACCCAATAAATAAATACCTCAATAAATCTGTTGTGTCTTTCAGGGCTCTAATGTGGTTATCCTTTTGCGCCAATGATTGTCTAGTTATCAGATGGACCAACAAAATATAAATCCAATCAACCAACTGTGGGTGGTATTTTTGAATGAATGTTTGAATTGATTCGAGCATAAACTCACAATTCTACGTGAAAATTAAATACAAAATTAAATGTATTAAAATTCAACAAATTAATAATCATAATTGTAATTGTTGGACCTAGTTGTCAAATCTTGAAGATTATTAAACTGTTCAAAATAAGTGTCAGGAGAAATTAGCTGAGACGTTGACGTTTACTAAAAATTATATACCTTAAGATATAGTGCCTGTGACTTCCACATTATTAAAAATATCAACTTAATAATTAAACTTAAAATATTTTTTTGAATAAATAGTTAAACATACATGGCAATGATTTAATTATAAGGAAACGCCTGGGAATATCGGGAACAGAAAAAAACCTGTGAAAATTCTTTCTGGAGAAAAAGTTATAACTTTAATATAACAAAGGCATGTTTTTAACTAAAGTTTTAAAATAATATTCTATCCAATAAATAAATACATATTAATTGTATCTTTTTAAATTTATTGGTTTAAAAAATAAGTTTTTAAAAAACAAAGACAATCAAGCTGAGTGGTTGCTTAATGAAGTTCTTTTTTTTGTACAAAAATTTGACGACGCCGAGAATACCATTTCACTTTCGACCGAGCTGGGCTGTATCGTCATTAATGCATCCAACAAATCTTGCAAATTTTTTGTTATATTTTTTGTAAAACCGTATATTTGAAATTCTTGTTTTAAATTTTTTGTTCAAGTACCTGTAAATCTTTCTTCGCACTTTTTAGTTTTTAATGCTGCATTTATGGCAACATTTAGCCTTTCATTTATATCTAGAACTAAACAGTTTTGAGCTCCAGATGAATCTTCCTCACAAAGTATATCGTCATCAACACCAACGCATTGATTCTCTTTTTCGAATAACCGTATAAATAAGTTGTTAGCACAGTGAATAATTGTAGCCATTAATGATGAATGTAAGTCCAATGTAGATTGTAAATCTAGTGTTTGAAGATACTTAATCAAAGTTACAAGATGTTGATTTCTCCGTTCTCTAATACGAATTATTAGAACGTCCAACAACTCTTTTGAGATATTATTGTTGTTTCCACGCAAAGAATCAAATAAAAATTTCAAAATCGCATCGGCTGTTACAAGATTTGCATCCCGTCAACCTAATGCTTCAACAGCTAATTTAACGGGCTGCAGTGCGCTGTAAATATTTGACAATATTGAAATGCTATTTTCATTCAGTGAACCTAGGTGAACCTAATGCATTCAATGCCTTCCGAACTGAGTCAATAATTTTTAAAAAACTTTCTATCATAGTGACAATGCTGTTCCATCTTGTCTTACAATCTAAAAGCAAACTCAGTTGTATCCAATGCTTTTCTTCGACATGTTCTTGAAGTATGGAATTTCGTTTTAGTGATCTTTTAAAAAATTTTACAATATTTTTTACCATTTGCAATGCCTTTTTAATATCATCACGTTCACGATTTTGGGTTCTAGCATCATTTGGTTCAACATCACCATCAGGGGCAGAAGATTCATCGGAAATCGAGCTATATTCATTTTCATTGATATCACTTTGATCATCATCATTTACAATATCATTTCCCGCTTTTTCATAAATTACCTCAATAACAGCTAAATGTATGCCATGATTATAACATAACTGGTGAATATATTCAGATAATATTCCAAATCTTACCATGACGGCAGCACAATCTGTGGTCGACGCGACTACATCAGATAAATTGATACCAAAATCTAGTAGCTTTGAATTCACCAATTCGTATGTTTTTTCAGATGTACAACTTCCTTCAATTGCCATTAATCCTAAGTTTATATATTTAGTATCAACATGAACATTTATATTGAGGTAGCGCCGGTTTCGTAAACTAGTCCATTCATCTAACGTAAGACTGAATTTACCACAAAGATCTTAATGCGATTGAATTTTTGCTACCACCTCACATTTTGCAGACTTATAAAAGTCATGAATTAATTTCATTACTTTAGTTTTACCCTTTGGTAAAATATATTGCCGATCATTAAGTGATTGGCGAATAAATTCGCTTTTGCAAATTCCATGGATTTAAAATCCATCAACAGCCGCAAGTCGTGCCACAATTTCTGCCATTGATTTCTTTCTAGTAAAGAATGATATTCTGTGAGGTTGGTTCTTAGATATTGTTGAAAGTTTACCTACGTTGCTTGAACCAGCATCATGATCGTCAACTGAATCTCCTTTCAACAGATTAATTTTATGAACATGTTGCAAATGTCTTATTAAACGGCCTTCTAGTTTAGGATCCTTTGCAACTTAACCATTTATTTGGATATTTCAAACATTTAGCTCTTTCGCCTCCTTTTTTTTGTAAAATATTTCCACACAGAATCCGCCATCGGGGATATTTTATATTTATTTTGATCTACAAATAAAATAACAGAAAAACTGTTATTTAAAGTTTTAAAGAATTTTTAATAAATTAAAATATTGAATAATAATAAATATATAAACAATTGCAATTCGTGTTCGTTGCTTTTTAATTATGATTTTTTCGTAATGATGTTAACATATTTATTCTAATTTATTCTAAAACAGATTTTTTAATAAAATTTGTATAATTATAAATATTGAGATAAAAATACTAAAATCTTACATATAGCAGTTTTATGTGTTGATAATTAAAAAAATTATTTCACGTGAAATTAAATTTTTTATTTCCCGGGAAACACCCTCTAGTGCCATTACACCCATTACATTTAAACTGATAAACGAAATAGGAACACAATTCTTATTAGACTTATTAATAAACATATTGCGTGCTTTCCGTTAAGTTGACACTATCCTATAGTTTAAATTCCCTAACGGCTTTCTTATCTTCACTTTATAATCCCTAAAACCTTCTGAGTACGGCAATACTAACACAAATTTAGGCTCACCATCCTTGCTCACACTATTTAATTTATTTAACTCATGAGACTTAAAATATATTATTAAATTAATTAAATTAAAATGATTGTTTAAATATTCTTTGCATTAGAAAAACTGGATAAAACAATTCATGCATCATTCGACATCTCAGTCGTTAACTCTCATCAAAATCAATAAAATAAATATGCCAATCATTCGAAAATCTGAATCCTTTGTTTTTCTAGCTGAGATCTCTCTGTTGATGAACTTGATCATCATCACCTTCTATTCAATCAAAGAAATTTTCCTTAGAATACTAATTTGCGATTCTAGCGATTCTCATGATAAAGTTCGTTACGAGAGCCGGACTGACCTATCCATCTTCGATTGCCAAAAGGAGTTAATGAATAAAGTTATTCCAGATAAAGATTACAATACTTCCACATCTTACGATACTAGAGTCGACATGCCCAAATGCGAGTTCATCAACAATCTCAGTACAATTGCCAGATCAAGTGCCAATGGTTTCATGGGAACCTTGACTGCTGGAGCAAATATTTCTATGATCGTTTTCAATGTCGTTTTGAATAAAAACTTTATCCAGATTAGTTTCATGTCCCTACAAATGATGCCAATAATGAATTTGTTGATGAAGATTATTCTGTAAATAAAAAATGACGTTTAACATCTTACTAAATTCTTTCTATTTCTGCTACCTTACATTCACAGCCTGGAATCCGTTGTTTTCGTGTTAAAATATTACACAATTTTTAAACCAAAAAAGATTCAATGGAAATATAGTTCAAACGTTCTAGTGCAGAATTATTATCCTGAGTTTGATATTATTTATGAAAACAGGCATATTTTAATTATATCACATAATCAAGTACTGGGGGCCGTAATTAATATGAAAATATAAATGGGAATGAACATGAGTTTATAAACACGATTGGTCATCTCGATTTTTTATTTGAATATAAAAAACAGCAAAAATATAAATATTGTTAACCCTTTCGCGGACGCACTTTTTTAGTTGCTGTTACAGAACGCAGTAGTATGACGTGTATACACGTCATTGTCCATTAAAGAGTTAAAAAATGTATTATAATATAATTTATATAAATGATAATATAACTAAGAAAATTAAATTAATAATTACTTCTTTTTCGTTTTCCTTGAGTAGCATTGTGTAAGCATTTTGAACTATTTTTATTTCTTGCATACTGGAAAAAAATAATTGGACAAATATATATATATCTTAAAATTTTCTGATTTCTCAGAATCATTTATTTTAGATGGCGATGCTAGTTTTGACCGTATTGAGGCGCTTTTATCTCAAGTAGGCAGTGCTGGAAAAGAAAATGTGATTGCATATGAGTCACATTCATAAAAAAAACATGAAGTTGGTTATTGTATAACAAGGAAGGCACTTCAGGCAATATATTAATTCACGAATCATTTCAAACATTATTTCTGCAGGAAAAGATTTACACTACGTACAAACCACAAAGCAATAACCTTTATGAGGAAATAAAAAAAGCTATTACATCATAGTTCCAGCCATGAATCAACTACTTAAGAATCTTAGAAATATACTTTCAATATAAAAAAGGACATTGTAATGCAGACGCATTATCAATAAACGAATGTAAAACCTGCGTTCAGTGCCAAACCATTCACAACAGCCAAAAAAACGGTAAATTAAAAACAAAATTACTGGCTATAATGACAGAAAATCCAAAAGTAGAATGGCAAAGTAGTTCAAATGAAATCAAAGAAATTATAGAACGCTTAAACCGAAATGAAAAGAGCATTCAAATTTAAAGACTCGTCAGAGAGAAATAAAAGCAGAATAAAACTTCGCTATGAAAAGTATGAGAAAAATAATACAGGGTGTGATTCAGGTTTGTAAAATTTGCCAAAGACGAAAAGCATAAACAACTCAAACCAAAGAGAACATATTTAAAATGCCAGAAACAGAAATCACAAGATGAGAATGCAGTTACTTCGATTTGTAAAAAAGCTGGATATTCAAAATGCCAAGATTTATACATTGTGACAGAGGAAATTCATTTGAAAGGAAAGCGATGAAAGACTTACTGAAAGTGCATAACATTAAAATAATGTATTCAAGTCCGTACCGTCACTCAGAAAATGGACAGATTGAAAGGCAATTTAGAACAATTAGAGATGCTATTCATGTTACCATTAAAGACAAAGCTCACAAAAATTGAGTTGATTTATTTCCAGGAGTTGAATTTGTTGCACTTGTTTCACTTGTCCCCCCCCCTAGATTTCCCAAACCATTCTATTTTTCGATTAACTGTTCCGCTATGCTTGGTTAAGTCAGTACTCACCCTGGCTGAGTTATTCAGTTCGTTTAAAAGGAGCAGTTTGCAAATTTTGCATACTTTTTCCTCAGCCAGTAAATCGTGGTTTTCAAGATGCATTCATCACAGGGCCTTTTACAAAGTACAAAGATTTTCATGAAAGTGCCAAAAGTCATCAATCAAGTGCGTGGCATTAAAATGCACTGGCTTGTGCTGCAAAGTTCTTACAATTAAGGAAAAGCCAGAATTGAACATTGTTTGTCTAATGGGCAGTGCCCTAAAACGCCAAGTAGAAGAAAATAGGAAAAGATTGGATCCGATTTTATCAAGTATTTTGTTCTGTGGGGCAACTGATATAGCACTTAGAAGAAGAACAAGTGCAAGTGCAAATGCACAAAGCCTCTACGATTTCAGGATTGAAGCTGGAGATGAAGTACTCAAAAATCATTTGGAAACTTCATCATCCAATGCAAGATACACATCTGTGCTTGTAGAACATGAGCTAATCAAGTTGACTGAAGAACCCATAAGGGAAGAAATTGTTTCAATGGCCAATAAATCCATTGGATTTTCAATCATTGGAGATGAGAGTGCTGACATATCTGGATAACAACAAATTTCCATAGGAGTTCGTTTTGTGAATTCTAGCTGCACAGAAACTGTTATTCATGAAAAATTCCTTGGATTTGCAAAACTGGATCATTTTGATGCTACATCCATAACTGATAAAATCATTGATCAGTGCACAAGATTTAGAATAAACCTTGACAAAATGTATGGCCAAGGCTGTTATGGCTGCTCAACAATGGCTGGCAAAGAAGGTGGCGTTTCAGGCAAAAATTAGGAGCAAATACCCTAAAGCTGTTTTTGTGCATTGTGCATCACATCGACTTAATCTTGTGATGAATGATCTCAATGTTCTACCAGATGTTAGCAATACAATTGGAACAATTAAGAGCATTATTAGATTTTTTCGAGAAAGCTCAAAGATAAGAAGTCTGATTCCAAATGTTCCTTTGCTTTGTGAAACACGTTGGTCTGCAAAATACAAAAGCATCAGACTTTTTGTTGCAAATTTGAAGACATTTTTGATCAGCTGAGTTCACTGGTAATCGAAGCAAATAGTAAAACACGACAGAATGCTCACCAGTTACAGTGTGCTTCAAGTACAACAAGTTTTCTAATTTGTCTTCAAATCATCACTTACTAGTCCTCAAAATTAGAGTCAGTAGCACAAGCCCTACAATCAACACAATTAGACATTCTGAAAGTTTTTGACCACGTCCAAGAGCTCCTAAAAATCTTCCACGCTCACAGACAAAATGCCGAAGAGTTTTTAAGACCATTATTTCTCAAAGTGAGAAATTGGCAGAACAATTAAACATCCAGTTGACAATTCCCAGACAATGTAAGAGGCAAACGCACAGTTCAAATAATGGTAGTTCAACTTTTGAAGAATACTTTCGAAGATCTGTCTTTATACCATAATTGGATTCAATCATCTCATCGTTGGAGAGCAGATTCAATGACAATAACAAAATCAATTTTAGTCTATTTTCACTTCACCCAGTTGAAATGTTGAAACTTTCAAAAGATGAATTCAAAACTCACACAGCAAACATCATAATGGAGTATCAAATTGAAAACTTTGATGCTGAGGCAAGCACTTGGTTTGAGATGTGGTCAAATAAAAAGTCGGATTTTGAAATCAAAAGTCGCGATGGAATGATGAATTTATTACAATTCACAGACATTTTTCCAGCTGTTAAGAAAGCAGTTCTTATTGGTTTAACTTTGCCAGTGTCAACTTGCACGGTTGAAAGATCGTTTAGCACACTGAGAAGAGTCAAAACGTGGCTAAAGTCAACAGTGTGTGAAAAAAGACTTTCTGGACTTTGCGTGATGAGTGTTCATCGTGACAGAATCAATGACAGTAAAGAAAAGCGAAAAATAATGGACAAAGTGATCAATTAATTTGGTCAAGATCACAGACGTTTGCAGTTTCTTTTCAAAAAGTAATATTTATGAATAAGTCTATAATTTGGTTTTATAATTGAATAAATATTTATGGAAAATATACAAAAAACAACTTTTTTTACGTTTTTTGATTCTTTTTATTCCTAAAATCACATTAATGTTTCAACGATAAAAATTACTTTAATTGAAATCATCAATATACTATTATTAATCTGATTATATATAGTAACAATTTTTTTTCGTAAATGAGCATAACAAGAATTTAAATGATACTAATCGTTGTATGTTTAAGTATTACATTAATATGTAGAAGTTCTCTACTTTGTTTTTTTGCCCCTGGAAAAATTCCTGCGGACGCCCATGTATTAGCAACAGCTAAGAAAAAGATTTTAAATATTAAATGATTTTTCAATTTTACATTTACTTCGAAAAGTTTAAGATAATTTATGGGTATACCTTCATATTTACTTTTATCCATACTTTACTTGGATCATAAACACTATATTACCTTAGCATCTGATTCCTGATTATATATTGAAATTTCATAAAAGAACTTTGAGAGAACGATTTCACTACTTCATCAATTGCTTCCTCTATTCTCATTTCTTGGACTGACTTAATTTAAAAATAATTATTTTATTAAAATTAATACGAAGTGTATTGTGATATTCAATGCATTTTCTAATTGTGGACTAGTTTCAAGCTTATTTGGCATTTACAAATATCATGTTTAAATTATTATGACGTACCATGACTCAATGTTAAAAGTTTAAAACCAGCCAATATCTTTTAGAGTTATTTATTTATAAAACTAGAGATCTGCAGCAGGACACAGGCTTATTCACTCGTGCATACAAACAATAAAAAATATGAAAATGTTTAAAATATCGATTAACTTATGAATTCGTGTATAAATTTCCGAAATTGGTGCGTCCTACCTTAATGTTGTAATTCATATAGACAAATTAATGAAATTATATTTCAATAAGACGAAGGGTGAATTTCAACCAAGTAAAAAATATATGAAACACACCTTATATGCGCAAAAATAAATTAGCCATATTTAAAATCAACTATTGATAAATTAAATATTTGTGTGTTAATTTATTTTTAAATTATAAATAAAAATTTTAAACAATTACTTTTTTTTTAAATCTGAGTTTGAAAGTAAGGATAGTTTTGAATTTGCATCATGTATAGGACAATTGAATAAAAATAATGTTAATGAGTATATGGTTTCGTTTGATGTATGTAGTTTATTTACTAATGTCCCGTTGAAAGAAACAATCGATTTATGTTGTGAATTATGGAATGAAAATATTAATGCGCATAATATTTGTGATGGAAATGCATTTAGGAAGCTTTTAGAGTTTGCAACTTCCAAAGTTAATTTTCTTTTTAATAATGAATGGTATGAACAAATTTATGGATTGGCTATGGGTTTGCCCTTAGCAGCAACAAAGGCGTCAATATTTTTGGCATGTTTAGAAAAGAAAATCGTTTCTTTTCAATATGAAAAACCAATTGTGTATAAAAGGTATGTTGATGATATTTTTCTGATATTTAAAAATAAGGTATATGTGAAACCTTTTTTGCATTACATGAATGGATTGCATAAGAACATTAAATTAACATGTGAAACTAAGAAGGTTTCATCCATAGCATTTCTTGACTTGTTAATTAAACGTAAAGATGAACAATATAAGGCAGAAATTTACAGAAAACTAACAGATACAGACCTCTATACTACCCCAGAGAGTTTTTGTCAATTTAAATATAAAAGAAACATGGTGAAAGGATTGGTTTATTGATCATGGTGCTTATCTTCCACTTTTAAAAATTCAGTAAAAGTGTAGATAAATTAGTTGGATTACTGGTGAAGAAAAGCTACTCAAAACGGTTTTTATTGTTAACGTTGAAAGAGACTGTTGATAAATGTATGAATAATGCTATGGATCGTAGTATGAATGAATGTAAATTGACTGATATGTCGAATGATGTAGTTGTTTCCGCCGATTTGGCGTGGTTTTTGTATCGCGTCTGTGTGTGCGGTATGGTTAGACCGATTCTTGTTAGTGTGCGCACACAGACACGAGTAATAGAATTAATTCTGGTAATTTGTTCTTGGAAGAAATTGGTTTTACTACCGGAATTTTTGGATGTTTTTTGAAATAGAGAGTCGAACTTCCGATAGTTCAATTAAGTCTTTGGAAAGAATAAGAGATGATCTGACAAAATCTTTATTTATTAATTCCATTGAAGGAAATGAATCGACACATAATCATGATGAGTAGGTAGTTAGGGGCTCCCCGCAACAATAGGGTAAAAAATGTTGCAACTTTTGATTGCATAATTTTTACCGTAGACATTTTTTGATTATGCAATTGTTCCCAACTCTTTTCTTTTGCTTTCAGGGATTTTTAGTCCAAATTTTTTTTTATTAGACTATAGCGAGGGGGTCTCGATGGTCCTGGGATTTTCAATAAATTTTTTTTTCAATACATTTAGATAGGCCCTATAGAAAAAGGTCAGTATTTTTTCAGACTATAGTGAGTGGGTCTCGATGGTCCTGGGATTTTCAATACAAAAAAATTTTTTCAATAAAAAAAAGTGGTCTACACTAAAAAGCATGGAATTATTTAGACTATAATGAGGGGTCACCTTGGTCCTATGATTTTCAATAAAAAAAGGGTTTACACTAAAAAATCATGGTAAATTTTTGAATTAAAGTTAATTAAGGTCCAAATTTTAAAATTAAGTAATCAATGGTCAAAAAAAAATTTAAATTGAAGTTAAATAAGTAAATTAAAGTAATAATTTTTAAATAAGTAAATTAAAGTAAATTAAAGTAAGATTTTTAAATTTATTAACAAAAAGTTGGAATAATAGTAGGTGTTTGAGAATTGAAATTTTTTAATGAAAATTTTTATGAAATATTTTTTTAAGTAATTTTTTTTTAATGAAATTTTTTATAGATTAATTTTTAAAGATAATTTTCAATGAAGATTTTAATGGAATAATTTTTTAAGTAAAAATTTTATTTTAAGTTATTTTTTTTTATAGATTAATAATAATAATAATAATTATAGTAATAATAATAATAATAATAATAATAATAATAATAATAATAATAATAATAATAATAATAATAATAATAATAATAATAATAATAATAATAATAATAATAATAATAATAATAATAATAATAATAATAATAATAATAATAATAATAATAATAATAATAATAATAATAATAATAATAATAATAATAATAATATAAAATGATGATTGCTTGGTAGCAGCATTTATTATTTAAAACAATAAAATGATAATTTAAGCCTTTTGCTGCAAATAATGTATTTAATGAAAGAATTTTCGAATTTTTAACAAGGACTATCGTATAGTCGAAAATTCTTTCATTAAATACATTATTTGCAGCAAAAGGCTTAAATTATCATTTTATTGTTTTAAATAATAATAATAATAATAATATTATTATTTCAACCAAATACTATACAACACATAAAAATAACTAGACACATAACAAAAAATTTACCAAACAAATAAAAAGAACAAAAGTAAAGATATAAAATTTTATTTAATAAAATCATTCTTCATCAGATAAAATAATGTCATTAATATAATCTTCTCCAAAATCTTCTCCAACATTTTCATCATTTTCTTCTTCAACAATTTCTCCAATAATTAATTGACTTAATCTTACATGCCCATATGCAAGACTAGTATTTTTCCCCACCCAAACCCTTTTGTCATCTTTGTTAGTTAGTGCTATTTTAGTATTTTTAATTGTAAAAATTTGATGATTTTTGCTTGTTATTTTAGTCTGAGGAACCGAAAAAATCTGGTTAGTGTTATAACAATCCAGGTATGACTGATGTTTTATGTCACTATCTTTCAATGTTACACCTTTAGCCTTTTTTTTTCCTCATCACCCAACAAACTATAACATTTAGGTCTAAGAAAAACCCATTCCTTATATTTAGGACCTTTATTCTCGTCTTTGAACTTTCCAATGACAGAATCAAGGTTCTTACTATATAAGGAATGACAACTATTGTAATTGGAAGTATCTAATAAATTATCTCGAATCATTGCAGGTAAAAGAACCTCAAGTTTACAGTTAATTTCTTCGAGGAAAAAAGAGTCTGTATCACCTGCAACGATATTAATTTTACAATTAAACTCATTGCGAAATGATTCTAAATCCTTATATTGTAATTCATACATTCTAAGTTTAGATAGATCAAGTACAGATTGACCAATGTAACTTGGTCTATCTAAACATATAGAATCTGAATTCAATAATGCTGCAATTAAATTATCGTCTATTTTAATAGATTTTTTAAAAGTCGGCTTTGAAGAATATTTAACTAATTTACCGGCAGTAGTACAAAGACGAAGATTCATTCTTCTCTTTAAATTTTCAACTGTTTTGCCGTATAAACTGTTATTTAACAATTTATAATAATTTTTATCTAAATTATTTATGCTTTTTGACCTTAATTCTGTATTAGTATCTATATATTTTTTAAAAATTGGAGATTGCTTAAATCTTACACCCCTATTTACACGTGTTACTTTAACACCAAGTTCCAAATATAATTTTAATAATCTCCAATGAATCACATAATTAGATTTTGGAAGATGAGTTAATAATAATTTTTCAACCTTAGACCCAGCAGGTTTCATTTTTTCAGCAGCTACAGGGAAATCATCCAACTTATCATGAAGCTCAGAAGGAATTACAAGATCAACTTCAAGAGTGTATCCATAAGACAAAGATTCAAGATTTAAATTCCTACATTCATCCATTATTAAATCAAATCCATCAAGAACCCAACTAAATTCACCACATGGTAATGATTGACTTAAAGCCCAACCATAAAGATTATTAATATCTATATAAAGTAACTCGGTGTTCTCATCGGCTTATTCACAAAAGTAAGACCGCCTCTTATTCCACCCTCATAAAAGCTAAACATTTCGTTTTCAGCTATGAGCTCAATTGGTTCATTTAAAGACATTAATGCAGAAAACCAAGACATACCAGGAATTCCGAAATAATTCAATGGTTCCAATCTATTGTGAGCAATAGATTTCAACCGAAACTGATGAAAGAAATCAGCCAAAAGAAAACAATCGAGTTTTAAGTAGATCATCATATAATCTAATAAAGTTACGCAAATAGTTTCTACCCAAATCTCCTGAGCTTTTTCATACTCAAGCTCAGTGACACCTTCCCAGATTGGTGGTAATTCATAAGTAGTTTGGAGAATATCTAAAGATGTAGCGAAATTATAAGGGAAGATTTCTTTTTCAGAAACTATAGTACCAGAAAAAGCAGAATTAGTAAAAGGCAAAGAATTCAAAGTTTTGACTGCTTTAGCCAAAGAATCATTGACAAATTGATAAGAATCAATGAATCTTAAGCTAATTTTGCCTAAATGAGCAATCAAAGAAATAAATTTTTCCGTAGTTATTGGGATGCACCCTAAATTCCAATTTTTAAATTTATTTAATCCATATTTAAGTATATGATGCATATCGTATCCCTTCAAGTTGTGAAATACGATAGGCAAAATTTTATTTATTTTTCTATTTACGTTACATGTGCTACAAGCTGCACCCAAGTATTTGCCCGTAAAATGATCGTGATCTCTAACAGGATCCACGATAGATTTCAAACAAAGATAACAAACCGTTGAATTAATGAATTGTTGTTGCTCATTTTTAGTTAATTTAATCATTGGTTTCCTACCCATTTTATAATAAAAAGGAAGAACCTTATTTAATGCTATATCCTCTATAGCACTTAAAAAACTCTCGACGCAATCTAAACCTATGAACTGCTGATAAGATTTAGATCCGTCAAAGTTATTTACTAGTAAAAGACCAGCAGATATTGGCATGTGTCGCTGAAAATGATCATTATCACAAGGTAAAATAGCCTCAAAATCGGCATAAACTACGAAAGGAGGAGTTACTGTTTTCGACCAGTCAGTAAACTGTAAGAATTTATTTTGAGGGAAAGTATAAAGAGTTGTTCCTAATTGATTACGTTTGCATAATATTTCATGTTTTTCCAGTGCGTTTCTATTTTTAAAACCATTCAAACAACGATGACACCATAATGATTGTATGCGTGTAGGACAACTAGTGTTTATGTGGCAATTCAGTAACCTATTTAAATTGCTTATAGCAATGTAATGGAAATTGTTCCCTTTATTTAATAAAAGTAAATTAATTACTGTTCCATTTAAAACTTTGGAACGATGTATAATGTCTAAATGGGGGTGTTTTAAAACGTAATTATCTATTAATTGTTTGTTATTGTCATAAGAAAAAATGTTAATTATTAAACCAGGATTTTTGGCCTCAAATTTTCTAATGTCTTTTAATTTCATTGGTAAATCTAATGGATTATATATTAAGTCTGATAAATTATAACTTGATGTCCTATTTCTAGCATAACTATTAACCTCATCATATTTTAAAATAGCTAAAATGCTATATAAAAAACACGAATCATCGGTGTTTTTGATATTAATTAAACAATATTTATTTTTTAGACAAGTAGGTAGTTCAATGAAACTCCTACCACTTAATCTACTTAACCTACTTATTTTTGTTATAGTGAAGTGAATTTCTGTTATTTTTTTTATAATCCAGCTACTTCCTAACTCTGTGATATTACTTATTTTTTCATTTAGTTCTCTAATACCTTCATCAAAAAATGATGCAGTTAAAGGTTTTGCGTAATTCGAAATATTATTAACCTTTATTTCCCCATCTTTTTCAAATTCGATAGTTATTCCGAATTGAATTTTGACGGAGCCTAATTCGTTAATAATATCTCGTAATTTTATAATTAATTGTTCTGGAAATATTATTTCCTTTATATTCAAGTTACTTGTATTTAAACTTAATATTTGATGGGTACCCCTTAGATCTTTTTGTATTATGGGAACATTACCCCCTATTTGTATTATATTTAATCCATCCCAAGAATCAAAGGAATTGAATAATCCGACCTGGGATTCAACAAAAGGCAATCCGACCTGGGATTCAACAAAAGACAATCCGACCTGGGATTCAACAAAAGACAATCCATCATTGGATTCAACAAAAGACAATCCAGCCTGGGATTCAACCTCTAATCCGACCTGGGATTCAAAAGAAGAAGTATCTAATTTAATTTTTTTATTTGTATTATTTTTTTCTATAGTTGAGGGTCTTTTAAAAACACTATCTTTTTTAAAATTAAACCTATCTAAATGATTTTTATGTTTATTATAAAAAACGCTATATGTTACAGGGTCACTAGTCTTACATACGGGACATATAAAATATGTTTTATTATAATATTTTTTCGTGTAATAATTCTCCATTATAGAATGGCAATTATTATCATGTTCTTT
Source organism: Schmidtea polychroa (assembly GCA_959609185.1). Taxonomy (NCBI): domain Eukaryota; kingdom Metazoa; phylum Platyhelminthes; order Tricladida; family Dugesiidae; genus Schmidtea; species Schmidtea polychroa. Next base: position 808 of record CAUHTR010007354.1, on the reverse strand, counting down.
CGATGAACAATAATTTGGATAAAGTATACCTATAAAATAAAAATTTAATAAAAAAAATATATATATAATTTAAATGAAATTTTTTAATAATTGTTTACGCAAAAATTTACAAATTTTATTTACTAAAAAATAAAAATTTACTAAATTAAAAATATTAACATTTAATTAAATAAAAAATTATATTAAATTTCCTTTAAATTATATAAAAAAGTAATCAATACTTACATTGTAAATTTTCATTTCGATTTATTGACACATTGACATCATTTTTCTCTTTATTCATATTACCTAAATTATTAATTAATTAAATCAATAAATTTAAAATTATGTTTACTTTTTCTTTTCAAATTTCCTTTAATCTTCGATTTTAAATTGTCTTCATTAATATTATCTAAATTAATTAATAAATTAATTAATAAATTAATTAATAAATAAATTAAAATTTACCAAATTCCTGAATTTTTTCTCGAACATTCATAACGTTTTCTATTAAAGAATTCATTTTTAAAGGTTAATTATTTGTTAAATGTGAATAATGATTGATTATTGTTTATAGATTATTATTGTTTATAGATTATTATTGTTTATAGGAACAAATTCTAACCAATCAAAATCAAGGAAGGGTAGGGAAAAAATATATTACGTTGCGGTATTTTAAAATTAAAATTTATTTTAAAAACACATTTTGACGTTAAAGTCGAGTTATGTAACAAAGACATAATAAACTTATTATTTACTACAAATATTTCACCTATCAAATACCTAACTAGAGATGATATATATTGATTGTTCATAAAAGCAAACTTAA